>VCRD01001350.1:115194-145793 GCA_006783055.1 Trinorchestia longiramus
TCTCTCCCTTTCTCTCTCTGTGCCCGTCCCATTACTTACTATCTATTACTGAAGAAAAATTATTGAACTGAAATCAGAAAGGGTACGCATGTATTATAAGCATTCTATTGTGGATACCAGAGGCACCGGATCATTATAAACATTAGATTTTTTCCGTTATTGGCTTTGTTCTCTTACACGACTTTATAGATCCTGAATTTTATCCCTTTTAAATCATGAAATTTCAACGGGTACTATCTGGGCCAGGTTATCGGTAGATGAGATACACAATGGGAGTTCTGTGTATAAATTAAAGAAAAATATTCATTTAATGCACAATAATTCGTCGCTAATCTTTAATACATTCATCTTTATAATAATTTCGAATCAGTAAAATCTAAGCCGTGGAATTTCCACGGGAACTATCTAGTATAAAAATATAATCGACATATATAATATAATATATATCTACATATATAATTGACAGTGCATCTCCATCTTTATCTCTTTGTGTGTGTCTGCCCATCACTTCCTCCTATCTATTACTGAAGAAAAATAATTGAACTGAAATCAGAACAGGTACGCATGTATTACAAGCATTGTATTGAGGATACCAAAGGCACCGGATCACTATTAAATACTCCATTTTTTCTGTTATTGGCTTTCTTCTCTTACACGGCCACGTTATCAGTAAATACGGTACAGAATGAAAGTTCTGTATATATTTATGAAAAAGATTCATATTTTGATAGTACCACGGGTAAAACTAAAATATATATTTTGTTTTATAGATCCGTAATTTTATCACTTTTAAACCAAGTAATTTCAACGGATACTATCAGGGCCATGTAATCGGTAGATAATATACGGGATGAATGTTCCGAATATATTAACTCGTAGACCCACACGTGAAAATTCGCGTGTTTTTTACTGAATTATTTCATTTTATTTGCCAGTGGACGCGGGCTTTGTGAAGGAATTTCAATACTGAAGACTGTGACTTTGGTATCCACACTACAATGCTTACAATACATGTATACCCTACCGAATTTCCTCCTATCTAAATCTTTAAGAGCGTGACAAAGAGACGGACCAAGCAAACGAGCAAGCAAGCAAGCAATCAACAAGTTGGGTATTATTATATAATGGGATGAAAAGCATTTATTTAAAACATAATAATTCGTCCTAAGTCTATTATTCATTCATCTCTAGAATAATTTTAAATTAGTCAAATCTAAATAGTGAAGTTTCCACGGGAACTGTCTAGTATGTAGATAATTGATCTTGGCAAAATAAAGAAATCAAGCCACCCAGAGACTTTTTCGATTGTCTTTTTTTTGATAGCCTAATAATAAATTGCTTCAACTGGTTAAGCCTCAATTCATGTAAAAATTATAGGCATCATTCTAGAAAAACAATATTATGGAACACGGCTGAACCATAAAATATCATAATAGCAGTTTTTCCAAATATCCTAAGCAGAAACAACATGTAGAATATTGCACACTCTATGCCCAGAAAGTCACGACATGACCTTGGTATACAGTCGCTCAGACGTGGCATTTCCAAGGATTTTGCAGCTGGTGATGTCATGCACACACGCGTGTATCATAGATACTTCGCTAAGGCGTTCAGCATTCGTGCTTCAAGGCTTTGGCTCCCAAAACACGAATTTATCCATATTTTCTAAGTTTATAGTGCTACATATTGAACGAAATTTACATTATTTCACTAATATAGTTTTTCTGAGCGGCTCTGTAATCATACAGATTTAAATCTTTAGGATTTACTCCTATCGTGGGATCCTGAAACGGTTTTTATGAGTATCAATGTTGACAAAAATAGGAAGTTTAAAATATGTGAGAAAACATGCATTTTTAGTTAAAATATAGGCTTCTGCAACCATTATTTTGAAGTTATGTGTCAATTCGGGCATTGTGTGATGAATAGAATATTTCTAAAACTATTAAGTGACCAAATGCTACCCATGATATATCAGGAATGCATTGGAAGATTTCCCTATCGTGTGCAGTAACTCGTACGGACGGCGTAGTGTATCTCCGTACGATTTTAATCTACCTATATAATCGATTATGTATCACTCTCTCTCTCTCTCTCTCTCTCTCTCTCTCTCTCTCTCTGTATCTGTGTGTGTCCGTCCCATCATTTCCTGCCACCTGAGGTGGTGGCGCGCAGGAGGGACACACCTGCCACCAGCAGCACCTCCTGCCCGCCACCACCAGCCGCACTGCCTTCTTGCATCTGCGTACCGTCAGACTATCTGCATATATAATAGACTATGTATCTCCATCTTGCTGTATCTGTGTGTGTCAGTCCTATTACTTCCTATCTATTACTGAAGAAAAATTATTGAACTGAAATCAGAACGGGTATGCATGTATTACAAGCATTGTATTGTGGATACCAAAGGCACCGGATCACTATAAAATACGCCATTTGTTCCGTTATTAACTTCCTTCTCTTACACGGCCATGTTATCGTTAGGTAAGATACAAAATGAAAGTTCTGAACAATTTCAAGAAAAATATTCTGATTCCGATGGTATCACGGGTAAAACTGAAAAATGTATTTATTTCATAGGTATTTAATTTTCTCACTTTTGAATCAAGTAATTTTGACGGGTAATATCTGGGCCACGTTATCGTTCGATAAGATGCACAATGGAAGTCCTGTATATATTAATGAAAATTATTAATTTAAAACACAATAATTCGTCGTAAATCTTCAATGCATTTATCTTTATAATGATTTCAAATCAGCCAAATCGAAATCGTGGAATTTCCACGGGAACTGGGTAGTACACAGATGATTAACTAACATGTCTGTTAGAAGGTTAGAAAAATCACAGGAGCGTGATTACGCTAACCAGGTTTATTTCAGTGAACACAGTTTGTTTATAGTACAGACACCAATGTCTACATCGCAACGGCAGGCACAAGAATGGGACCGGAACCAGGGAACGCGCCGAGACAATGGTTCTCTACCACTAGCCGACTCTAAACGCATTCCGTTACTAGAGTATTCTTCACAGCGTTACACAATAACCTTAAACACACTAAAGTCGAACACATTCAAGGTGGAACATTTAAACACTCAACAATGTCTAGCTGTACAAAGGTGATGACGATCATCTATTGAGTTACATGTTATAAACTTTCAATCATCGACGGGGCTTTGTAAACGTGTCTCGATGGTTTTGGTTACATTGCTTCTGAACGCCGTGTAACTGCAACGCCACACGAACGTATACATATATCCTAGGATATTATTCCCGTTAACTTGGGTAGAAAATCCATGTTTTATGACAACCTTCGTTACTTAGTTAACCTCGTAAGTCGAGGAAGAATTCATGTTTACATAGGGACGGTCTTTTTAGTTTTACTCCGTGCATTCCAGCCTTCCCCCAGCGAACAAGTAGCAACAAAGAAATAGACGACCGCAGGGGCGCCTTTTCGAAAACTGACAGGTAACATTTCCTGAAGCTTGTTGACTGGGTCAGAGTAAGGATTGTTTTCTGCTGACAGATCCTCACAGAAAACTCGTAGTCTGAACTCAGTCTCGATGTCTTACATCGCCCAATATGGGACTGGGCTGTAGTGATCTCTCTATAACAATCACTCTTCAGTTCCAACCCTCAGACATCTCTTATCTCCGAGCAGGCACTGAATATCTTTATCCTACTCGGAGTGAGCGCCTGAGGGAGTACAGGACCGTCGAGGAACCCAATAGGAGAAAAGGCAATTAAAGGCAGGATGAGTTTAATAGTTTCTAGTTAGACATTTGAATATGATATTAGTTCTTGGTTCTTCGTTGCGCACGGCTGCCCATCCTGTCTGTAGACAGGATGGCTGGTTTCTGTTTCCTCTGCTCTGCTGTTGGCTGTGAGTTGAGTTGTTCAGGTGATGAATTCTTGGTGGAGATGTTGACTTTGGAAGTGTTTGGTAGAGAGTCCGTGTTGCAGAGCGCTGTATCCTCGTTATTTAGGGCGGTTGGTTGGGTTCTGCTGCCTGAGCATGACCTCTCATTGGCTAATGTCGTGCTTCTGGTCGTAACGGGGCCTAGCCTCGTTGCTGGATTCACTTCTTCTGTCCTGTTTGCTCATTGGTTAATGAAAGCTAGCCTCTTCGTGGTATTCGTTTGTAGTGGAGCCATGCGATTCATTACAGATGCCCCTCCGCTGTTATTTGAAAGAAAAGGGCGTAAAAATTCCCCTTCTTGGTTATGACGATAGCATGTTGATACTCTTATATTTTTTGTCTTCTAGCAGTCCGTATGCCGCTAAGGTTGTTTAACTTCTCTGCCGCTTCTAGTTCACGGAGTCTTCTGCTGGATGTTTAAGCGCCCTGCTGTAGCCATTTTTGGAAACGGCACACCGTTGCAGACTTCTTGAACAGCTGGAACGGTTGTTCTCTCCTAGTGTTCTGCTGCTATTCGAAATAAAAGGGCATAAAATTCGAATTCATGGGTGTTACGATAGCGAGATGATACGTGGTATTCCGAGCTCCTTCATCAGTCAAAGGTTGTCTTGATCGCATGACGATTGTGCGTCGTCGGCTCAAGTACTGAGGTGCTACCAGTAACGCGTGTTCGATGATGTTAGTTGATTGTATGCTTTCTTAGTTAGAAAGTCGTTTCCTTTGTTAGGAAGTCGTAATAAATGCAACCGTGTATTCTGCGTGGGAGACGGCATAGTGCGTTGAAAGAGCAGTAAGCAGCTCTGTGTAGACATCGCGTATGGTGCGTGTAAAGGAGCGCGGTGTCAGATCTTAACGCTGACATTTGAGCCGGAGCTGAATACACATAGGTATTCACACACGCAGAGGCGATGATGGGGAGGAACAAATTCTGACTGAGATTAAGACGAAGAGAAGATGAAATTGCTGGAGTTCAATGAGTGAAGCAGGTTTGAAAACTTCGTATGCCGAGAAGTGTGTACGAGTACACTTGGCATGATAACTCGTGCTGCCTGCATCATCACGGTCACGCCATTGCTCTTTTCTCCAGTGCATCACTCTGGGGTCACCAGTTATAGTGATCTCTTATAATCATTCTTCAGTTTTAACCCTCAGACATTTCTTATCTCCGAAGGACATTGAATATCTTTATCCTACTCGGAGTGAGCGCCTGAGGGAGTAAGGGACCGTCCAGGAACCCAATATGAGAAAAGGCAATTAAGGGCAGGATGAGTTTAATAGTTTGTATTTAGACATTTGAATACATTAGTTCTTGGTTCTTCGTTGCGCACATCGGCCCATCCTGTGCGTAGACAGGATGGCTGGTTTCTGTTTCCTCTGCTCTGCTGTTGGCTGTGAGTTGAGTTGTTCAGATGACGAGTTCTTGGTTGAGATGTTGACTTTGGAAGTATTTTGTAGAGAGTCCGTGTTGCAGAACGTTATAGCCTCGTTATATAGGGCGGTTGGCTGGGGTCTACTGCCTGAGCGTGACCGCTCATTTGTTAATGTCGTGCTTCTGGTCATAACGGAGCCTAGCCTTGTCGCTGAATTCACTTCTTCTGTCCTCTTTTCTCATTGGTCGATGAAAGCTAGCCTCGTCGCGGTATTCGCTTGTAGTGGAGCCATGCAGTTCTCTACAGGGCTCTAAATTGAGGCTGCGTGTAGAAAAATCTGTGATTACCAAGAAATGTGGGGTTTAAAACAGAATGTGAGAGCTCTTACCACGAACTCCACTGTCATAAAATTGTATGTAATATCCTTATATTTCAGCGGTACTTAAAACTTAGAGGACTGCATTCTGTTCCCATCTGTTACCAAGGTTCTGTTTAAAACAAGCATACTTCTATGGCTGGTTTAGTATATTTTATTTCATAAAGTTGTTACATTTGCGCCTTTTAAGATAAATCGTACGAACGAACTTAATTTATCTCATTTCGTTTGTTTTTTTGTACGCTTGGCCTCGAGAGACGCAACTGTAAAAATTTATGAAATAAGATATACGAAACCAACCATGAAAGCAGCAGGGTGTAAGCAGGAACATTCTAACAGATTGCAGTAGAATGCAGTACTTTAACACAAATAAATGTGAACTCTGATGATTCTACATAGTAATAATTAATGCGATAATTCATACAGGAAACTACAACCTCTGGAGATCACCAAAAAGTTTTGATGTATTCTAAGTTTTCCAAGATGTTTTCTTCTAGGGCCATTTAATTGATGTTATCAACTGGTAACGATGGCTGACGCCAGGCTGAGGTAGAACAGGGCTGATCATCAAAGCTATGGGTGTACAAGGATGCTGATGCTGTCTAGCTGACGTGCTGACCTCCCACCGAGATCTAAATCCCAATCTGAAGCTCCTTGAAAAATCCCCCTCGGCTCAGTTCAATAAAAGTCAGCTTGGCAGAAAGTCAGCTGTTTTAATTAATTTACTATGACCTTTTAAATACCAATAAAAATTCTTTGTGCTTTGGTTAGAGAAAGGAGACTCTACGATTCTTTAGCGAAGGTACATGTCATTATTTCTACCCCCTTTCAAATTTAAAAATGCTAACGAATACTTCTACGGTACTACATTCCCTTAATTTTCTATGCTAAAAAACGAAACCTTTCTTAACAAAATAAACCTTGCTTGTAAACGAAAGCCTTTTCCAACAAAAATTGACACCTTAATAGCACAGTAGCTTTAAGATACAAATGAGTACGAAAATAATGATGAGATTATTAGAGCTGCCTACAGTGACTGCTCTGTAGCACTGCAGAGAGCCTCACATGGTTGATAGTGACGTCACAGTGCCGCTGATGATCGATCCTTCCTTAACTCCCTTATGCACAGCGTTCAGAAAAATGAACGCATGAAAAGTTTATACAATGAGATAATTTAAAAGTGTAACCATTTTTTCTTACGTTAGAGTTCCTATTTCTCCAGCGTTAGAGTTTTTATTGTTACGTACAATTTTAGGGCAAACTATAACGCGAGAGAAAAATTGCACATTTTAAAGTTATTTAATTTTTACCATTTTTTCTGCATCCATTTTTTTGGATGTTATGCATCCATGCATCTTCGATTAAATGATGGTTATTGATATTTATTAATTATAGTCTAACTATGGGTGAACTACCTACGTCGAACAAAGATGTAGCATCCATGCCAGTTGACTATTTTTACGAGAAGACATTAATTATCTACAAAGATAACGATCCCTTTTACTCTATCATCTAAAACTACGTGTGAGATTGCTCTATGTGTATAATTATAATAGCTCTGTCCAGTTCATAAACAGAGTTCCTCACTAGAGTTAGAAACAATTGATAAGTTTTACATAGATCATTTTGGACGATTATCATTGTTGTGATTCCTAAACCATGCTTTCATTATTAATGGTGAAGAAAGAGTGACATTAGGAAGAAACTCCAAGTTAAATAAGAGAAGGGTGATATTCTGGGGCTGAGTTTGGTGAAGCATGAATTTGAAATACACTGTTCAATATGAAGAAGTAAAACAATTTTAATATACAAAATAAACCAAGAAACTAATAATAGCGCTAAGCAAAGAGATTATTTAGCAAAAATAATTTTCATCGTGGTTGCCTGCAAAGTTCACATACACTAACTCAAGTTTACCAAGTTCACATACACTAACTCAAGTTCACCAAGTTCACATACACTAACTCCAGTTCATCAAGTTCACATACACTAACTCAAGTTCATCAAGTTCACATACACAAACTCAAGTTCACCAAGTTCACATACACTAACTCAAGTTCATCAAGTTCACATACACTAACTCAAGTTCATCAAGTTCACATACACTGGCTGGGCACTGATTGGCCGTGACAGCTCGGCAGTAAGCGCCATGTCTTGAAAAATAAGTGAGCCCGTAACTTGCTAGCGTGCTATTGGAAAAACATGTCAGTGACTCAAGACAGATTCTTTCCCCCTACAAATAAGGAAGATAAGTTTAGCAATAATAGCTGGCTAACCTGGGAGATAATTTGAAAACTTTCTTCATCAAGCCACGTAGGTAGAACATTCTTTTAATTTGGTTAACGTCGATACTTAAATAGGAAATAGGAAATAGGCTAAATAAGATGAGCCAGACGAATAAGATAATTTTCCTAATTCGTAATATATGATTACAATAATGATGCTGAAACGACAATGTCATTAATAAACACTTAATTAATGCTGCCTGTCAAATGCTTCAGAAGGCATTGAAGTGTTGTTTCAACTCGTTTAATTAGTAAATTTTATTTTCCAGTAGCAACGATGCAGAGACTCTCTGTGGGCTCCTGCACACCCCCACGGACACGCAAGTGTGCGCGTGCGCTCTTTAGTTCTGACAATAACATTCACTCCTGTGGTAATTTACAAATTTTTGCAATATGGTGAACGAGACTCGTTTTAATAGGACTAAATATCTAGATTAACATTTGACAGACTTCAAATTGTCTAGTAATGTGACTGCTTTCAAATATATATTCTTATTGTAAGCTATTTCTTGTATTTCTTGTACATGACGCTATTGCAAATATTTACTTCTTTTGGACATTACTTCAACCAGTTTCAGGAGCTGAACAAAATTATTTTGAACGCAAATTATTTCATGGGAATGACCAACTTGTTCCTAAAACGAAGCTCCTCACCATCTGACCAATGAAGTATGAGAAAAGAAAACAAGAAAATTGCCCCATTCAGATGAAAAAAAAATTGTTAAAGAAAGACCTGTTATTTTTATAGCGTACTCGTTCTGAGGCTCGCCTCACACAGCTGTACGTCTCACACAGCTGTACGTCTCACGCAGCTGTACGTCTCACGCAGCTGTACGTCTCACGCAGCTGTATGTCTGACGCAGCTGTACATCTCACACAGCTGTACGTCTCACGCAGCTGTACGTCTCACGCAGCTGTACGTCTCACGCAGCTGTACGTCAAGTCGTTCATGGATGAATATTCAAATGAGGACCTCATTACCTACCACACAAGTCTCACTTCACTCACGCACTGTCAGATCAGACTCACAAGTCTCAAACTTATTATTAGACTCACAAGTCTCAAACTTATTATTAGACTCACGAGTCTCAAGCTTATTATTAGACTCACAAGTCTCAAACTTATTATTAGACTCACAAGTCTCAAACTTATTATTAGACTCACAAGTCTCAAGCTTATTATTAGACTCACAAGTCTCAAACTTATTATTAGACTCATAAGTCGCAAACTTATTATTAGACTCACAAGTCTCAAACTTATTATTAGACTCACAAGTCTCAAACTTATTATTAGACTCACAAGTCTCAAGCTTATTATTAGACTCACAAGTCTCAAGATTATTATTACTAGTCTCGAACCATGAGCCGCGTCTCACTCTTCAGTTTCGTCTCACACAGCTTACAGCTATATTAACACAGCTTCACAGCTATATTAACTATTTTCAAATCCTAATAGATTTAAATTTCTAATGACTTTGTGTTATGCAAGCACTTTAAAAAATTATATCTTGCAAGCACATCGATAAAATACTTAGATTTTACGAACACGTACGTTGGAAAACCTACGTAAGTTGGGCCAGATAATGTATTACTACTAACCAAGCACTACTATAGTAGTCCTTGCTACTAACTTATGTAGCAGACGCTGGTATGGTCAAGTAAATACGCACTGGAAACCCTACATACACGCACACCGTACACCAACCTTCATCTCGCAGCCACGTACACTTTCAAGCCTATATTTTGTAATTGCGTGTTAATTATGTTCACATGAACGTGCAATGGCAACCTTACATTTTGCTGGTAATGCTAGGCCTACGGTATAACAATGAAGAGTATAGGTCCTCACACTGAGTATGGTGCACAAACTAGCTCGTGACTATCGTCTCCTAACAATGTAAGAGCTTCGCAAGATTGGCTGGTCCCTCCTAACTTCGCTTGGTTCATGGAACAGGTTTATCCTCGCTGTTCTTAGCCTTCCACTGTATTTCCTAGGCTAACAAGCTTTTTCCTACACGTGTTTCTTACGGTCACGTGCTCATCAAGCGACGTACTTCGGATCGTTATGCCAGGCTCGACTGTCAGTCGAGGAATCGGAGGAGTAGAAGAACATGTGATAGCCCTGAGGAAGATTACAGGCAGTTTCCACACTAGAAATAGGCAGTTTTTACAAGCGACTATTTCTGTGAAGGTGGCAGCGTGACTGTAAAGTTGCAGTTATAGTGACATGAAGACGCCTCAAATTTCGAGTCTGTGGCAGCCACACATGAGCACCGAACTGATAAGTTATTTACAGGAGGTGAGCAGCAAGTTCTACATACGTTCTTTGACTTCCATTGAGTCTTTTTAAGCACTCGGTCTTGTTAATTTAGGCTAGAATCACCCAGATTTCCTGGTTTTCATGAATCAGCAAAGATTCTGTCAGAAGGCGTTTCCAGCTTTAGCTTTTAAAGGATTCTCGTACACCTAAAATGCTTCACAATTATTAATTGAAGGTATAATATTTCTCCCACTTATGCATGTGGTGAATTCATATATGAATATTCATGTTGATCAACAACTGCATTCAAGCGACAATAAACAAAAAATGTCATCCAAAATGCAAAAATGTCATGAATGAAAATGAAAAATGTCTGCATTTTTCTAGTTGAAATTATCAGGAGATAAAAGTCACCTCCGAGTTAGATCCAGGAACTCTCGATCACGAGTTGTAGAAATGTATGATATTCCAATAACATATAAAATTATTGAATGACAAAGGCACCATGAAAATTTGACTTGCTGCTGGGATCCAGTAGGCGAAACTAATATTTTTATCCATAAGTTCGCATGAAGTCCAAATCTCACGCGTAATGCAACCGTTGGATTCGACATAATTGTTGTTTCAACAAAATATCATCAATATTTTGTTCATTATAGCTGAGATACCACGGACTCAACTAACTTTTTAAATTTTTTAAATGGGCCGGACTAAGCCACGTTTCCTATGCGAAAAGCAGAACATCAAACGGGATCTTTTCAAATCGTTTAAAAGTGTAAAAATAGATAATGAACTCGGAAGTTGAATAATATTTAGGCACTTGTATGGACATGCAATTTTGAATTCATACACAACGCTGGTGGGCGCACATCTTTTGTTATTTTAGATGACCAGGCGACGACCAAAGACTCTTAGTCATGCACAGTCGTCTATCGTGTCTTCATTTTGCATAGTTACCAGCGCGTGTATGTGTGTGGGAGGTCCGTTGTACAACAGTTCTTGACTAACCAATGTTGGGTGACGGCACACATCACTTATGCAGCTCATCTGCGATTCATCAGCCCTTACAAACAGTTCGCGTTACTCTTCACGTGGAATTTCATTATTCATTGCTTGTTCTGCCTCCCTTAGGCTGAATTAAAGAGCGCACTGGACAGAACACAGAGCGCACCTCTACACAGATGAACGTACTGACCGTGAGAAAAGTTCGTCAAGAGAAAGGCAGCTTCCTCATATTTCATCTTGAAATATGATTTCCCTTTTGTCTTGTATTCTGCCATTATACTCGAATTAATCTTATTTAACATTTTCTCTTATAAATTGTAGTAAATATTTTTTTTGCCTGCTTAATACATAATGGGAAAATTATCCATAACATCTATTTACATTCTATTTATTAGACAGATAAGTTACTTTATAATAATAAAATATGCTTCATAAAAGAGTTGTGGTACTGAGCTCTGTTACTTTTATTATAAAGACACGTCAAGACAAGCTTGCTCTTTATCGGTATGCTCAGTAGCTAAGGGATCAAAATATTTCCTCTATTGATAAATTAAAATTAAGTTAAGCATGATATTTATTGGTACCTGTTTTCTACGCTCTGTTGTCGGCCCATTTCAACTGTTCTGTTGAAAATGTAGACCGTGTGACCTACCCAATGGTTTGTTATACAACGTTGAATTTTTGCACTTCAACGCTATTGGAATCAGTTGTTTTTATTTTCCGTTTTTCTTTCTTATAAAAGACCTGTGCAATGTAGACCATGTAACCTGCTTACTGGTCTGTTATAATGGACCTGTATAATGTAGACTATGTGACAAGGGACCTAGTAGTCTGTTATCAAAAACGGTAGCACGAAATACAAGAAGAGGTTAATGTTCCCCACAGATTTAGTATTAGGATCTTTTTCCTGTGTAATTTATTACTGAGGAACTAATCATGTGTTAAGGTACGGTCAGTTCAAAAATTGCACACCATGCCAGTAGGTCAGTTATAAGTGTAAGTTAACCTCGTAGAAATTAGCATTCTTATATTCATTTTATTCATTCAGCAGACCCACAACTGTTGAAATTGGCGATCATAATTTTGAATTTTTTGTGGAAAGGATGTAAAATTAGTTACGTTTATATTTATGGACGAGCTCAAGAGTCTGTATTATTTATTGGATTACCGCATTTTGAAAAAATAATCGCTCATATAGGAATGGTGATTCGTGCTATACAGTATTTCTTTCTATGACACGGGCATATCAGTTCTCCAATTTAGCACACGTAAAAATTCTTTAAGTCTTCTCACTGACTTATATCAAATTAACATGCGGGAAATGGAGCTGGTTACTTGCGTTGAACACAAAATTAAAATTTCAAAGAGCATTCCCGCACTCGAGGTCGGTGGCGCCGAAGTCCACTGAATGAGAGATCGAGGCTTTCTAGCTTGCGTTCAATATAAAGAAACACGATAACATCGAACAAGTCTCGCTCTGCTCCACTTTGGACGAGCGTTCTTACCTTTGCATTCAGAACGGCGAAAAAACTGAGATTTCGTGATAGAAAAAATTCTTTCGTAAGGTTAACTGCCCTTTCACTAACCTTATTTTTATCAGCGGCGGGGCAAGCCGTGCATGGCGTTTAATCTCACACACATTTCAGAAGAGCTTGGATCGTGCTCAAAGCGATACGAATCATTAGAGAAATTATTGTTTTCAAGGCACACAATGATATTGATGTGGCTGGTTGATATATGAAAGTGAGATGAAGACTCAGTAAAAGGACACAGAAGTCACCGATAAAACATTTCGGGCGTAGGAAATGGGGGTAAGAAATCTTATAATTCTAAGTCACGCTTGCGTTTGAAGCGATGAACACCAGGTACAAAATTAAGTTCTTAAGATTTCTCAGATTTTATTTTATAGCTGAGCTTTTTTTCAGTTTTTATTTTACTGTTAGAAACGACAGTTAGACAGACCAAATGGTCTTGCAAGTCATGAGAGTGCATTGCTGACAGTTTCAAACTCTTATGACGCTTGGGCTCTTGAGCTAAACTGAAGTTTCTGTACAAAAATGTTAAAGCTGAGTATCTTCTTTATTTCTTTTCTCGTTCTTCACTTCATGTGGTCACTGCGGTTACCAAGGACGATGATCACGCCATTTTTGTTCTTATTAACATAAAGTATAATGTAGGCATTCTCCGTTGTCGGACATCTGTTTCAGTTCTTGTTAGCTCACTCGGTAATACAAAGAGCGCGTGACTCAATGAGAGTACTGAATGCTTTCATTTGACCTCGCACTACTTACTTTTTCACGTAAAAAATAGCTCTCTTTCATTTCTCCGAAACATCCGCAATTTATTTGTTTGGAATATATATATCATCTTGCGTCTGGAAAGGTAAGTTAACCACTTGAAGTCACTTTGAAAAACGTCAGCTAGTCTTAGCACATCATAATACTCACAAAAATTGTTATGGTTAAATAAATACCTAAATCTTAGGTAACTATAAAAACACTAGAATTAACAGGATTAATTAATACCTTCGTTTAATTACCACGCTAGTCTGAACAAGCTTCAATTATTTTTGTATGTGAGTCTTTGCCAGCATCCTACCTCACAGCTCACGTTCCTACGAGCGTTATGCAGTTTTTCTCTCCCTGAAGACAAATCTCTTGCTTATATTTCAATGGATATCGTCTGTTCGTGTTTCAATACCTGCCATTTGCACGTAATTGGATACCAATTGTCTGTTCGTGTTTAAACGTACCCCGTTTCTTCGTGTTTGGGCGTCCACTATCTGCTCGTGTCTAAACGTCTAACGTCTGATCGTATCTAAATGTCCACCATCTGTTCATGTTTAAATACCCTACGTGTGTTTGTGTTCAAACGTCTACTGTTTATTCGTGCTTTAACGTCCTCTATCTGATAGCATTTGAATACCGACTCTCGGTTCGTGTTTGAAGGCTCAATATTTATTCACGCACGAAGGCCTAAACTTTATTCGTGGCTGGATGCCCCACCGTATGTTCGTGTTTGGACATCTTCCGTTAGTTTACGTTAGGACTCCGATAATAATCGGTGCACATGAACACGCCTTCTATCCATAACTGGACCTCTAACTTCTGTGCGTGGTCGAGTTCCTCTCCACAAAGCTTCGACCAGGTCACCACGGTACAATCGGTGATTGAGTCATTTTTCGAGGCGAATTGTCGGCGTGTGGTCCATGTCTCTCACGCTTTTAATTGCTCGCTGAGGTGGTCGCAGCGGGGCAATAGGCTCAAGAATTGTATGCTGCGATGACAGGTTGCTGTCAGCCTTCACTCACGACCAGATCATTGAAGATCAGGCGCTTTATTTTTGTTGGATTGAGAATTACTGAAGCCCCTGGTGTATGGAGGACCAGTTTCATGTTTCTGTTTGGGAAATAAAGTGCTGTTTACATTGCTACGGAGAGCTTTTGTTTAAAGAAAAAATGATTTTGCCTAATTTTCCTTTAAACTTATTGATATTGGATGGCTTTATTTTACAATATTACGGTGATTTCTTTTATTGCAATGAAATTTACATTCAGATGTTTTTGTTTTTGTATTATTTGCATAATTTGATTCTGATATTCTACTTCGTATAATTTCTATTACATGAATATAACCTTGATTACTTTTTACCATTTATTATTTAACACAGATAAATGCTAATAATATGCATTTTTTCACTATGGTCCTTTTATGGAAGCATGAGTAGCCATTAAGGAAAAATTCTGTGCTGTATGATACTTGCTAAAGTTTTAAAAAGATCAGCGCGGAGCTACTGGAGTTAAAAATAAAGTATTCTTCCAACCAAGGAGAATCCAATTTCAATAATTACAGAAGACGGATCGAAATCATGAAGAAGGGACAATATTCAACAGCAATATTATTTACATTACATTGTTATATTATACAATATAAAATATAATTAATGAATACGATAAATAAATATATTATCTTGTGGAGCATTATTTAGATAGGAAATTTTCACTTCTTTGTGCAGTTGTCGAGGATTAAACATATTTATAACCGTGATAATTCTTCTAAGTAATATTCTATAAAATTTAATATCTTAAGTGAGAAAAGAAACTCAGAAGAGAAATGAAGATTTTACGTACGGTTTAAAAAAGAAGTTTTCATCAACTTAGATGTGGAATAAAATTGCAAGAATTACAATATTACGAATTTAAAATTTTTTTAAATTCTACTGCATTCTTTTGAGTGAATCCCGTTCCGAAATATCATAAACGGGTATTTAGAAATAGCTACATTAGTATAAATTGCGTTACAGATAATTGCTCGTATTTTCATCATACACGTATTTTAATGTACTTACCCAAGCCTGTTACATATTAAACAAGCACCCAAATTTTGGTTTCTAAGTAAGGCAGTCTGTTACAGCTATCTTGCTCACAACCTCGTGTTTTGTTCCTGACCTGTAGTTCAATACGAGCTACTCGCACGATCAACGTCAAGGATTGCTTTAGTCCGGTATTTTACTTACGACCAATCACCTGATTGTTACCAGTTGCCAGCTGTAGTTCTTTCTTATCCTTTCTTAAGATAGAAAATCTCAAAGATTGATTCTTATAGACATTCCAAGATGCTTTTTTAGTATACGTGAAGGCCTAGATGAGGTCATCCCAGTCAGACATTCTTCTAACTCCATGACAAGAAATCTTTGCCAGGCGAATTAAATTTACTAGAATTACTAAAATCGCTCAATTTGCATATCAACAACGTTGTTTCCCTTGTGTAGAATGAACCCAATGCATAATTTAGCGTTCATTAGTTCTGGAAAGATTTAGTGCCTCAAGGAAAGATCCCCTGTCGTTAGATTGGTCACCATAGAAGACAGGATTGATTATAGTTCATCATGAGTTAAAAATACTTTCACAACGATGCACACACGCTCATACAACTGTGTATGACTTCAGTCAGAGTTGAGCGCTTCAGAAAGCAGCGGTGATGAGAACAAGTACTCAGTCGTGATCTTCCCATCAGCCTCGGTGCTTTAGCTTTGATTGAATCTTAAGTTTAAGAGAGACTTGCTTTCTTAAAAAAAGATATGCCTGAGTTTGGCCAATTACAGGCGAGTTTCTATTACAATGTGCGTTCATGCAGCATCCTCACATGTCAATAATAATTAGTGAATAAAAAATCTGTAGTTCATTTGAGTTTAGGAGTTTTCAGGTATATTTTAATTTTTAAATTATTTTGTGGCATGCCTAATTTCCTGAGAGTAGCTGAAGATACGATTGCTATTGGTTGTGATCATGTGACTTATTGATGCATTTTCATTGCACATGCAGAAGAGCTACAAGCGAATACATTTTTTAATCCGGAAAACTTTAAATGTGTGGTTAAGAACATGCATAAAACTAGAGCCCTATTATTTGGAAATAAAATATTTTTCCACTGTGCTTAATATTTTACGGTTCTCAACGTTCTCTGTAATTATAAGTGAAAATGTTTAATGAAATGTGTTCAGGTCTTTGAAGCCTTTCACATTACATGCATCTCTAATTCTGGTAGTCCGTCACTCGCGAGACCTAGGAGACCTGAAGGCTAGAGCAATATTTTCAGAAGGATAATTTTTTACTTGAGCAATTCTTTTAGTTGAAGTTAATAAATTGAAAAGATCTTGCGTAAGAAATGCTTTCAGTTGAAGTGAATAAATTTAGCATATCTTAAGTCAGATTTTTTTTCAAACTCAGCAAGCATTTATTATATTGTTGCCACCAGTAATGACCTCTAAATTCATTGGAGAAATCTATAGTTGGTTGTAACTCTGAGCTGAGAGCGTGCTTCTAAAATAACAAAAAGCTGCAGCAATGTTGAGTGCGAACTCTAGGAGTGCGTTTCTAAAATGACTGAAATCTGAAACAATACTGAATGTAAACTCTGAGAGTGCGCCTCTAAAATAACGGAAAGCTGCAGCAATGTTGAGTGCGGGCACCCACTCCAAGGTTTCTGTTGACTCACGCACCTATTGTGGGCGCGTAAGTAGAGTGCAAACATCGAACACTCAGGAACTTTTCTTGCGAACCTCAGAGTCAGATTCTCATTTTGCATCACAAACTCCAGCCGCAGAGCCTCTGCTCACGTGCATCAGCAGCGCTGCCGTCACGCGTGTCGCTGCTTGATGAATATTTAACGGAGGAAAATATTAAGCACTGGAAAGTCTTGTGGGAGTCTTTTGTACAGAGAATAGTTATTCAATAATTGTAAGGATGTTTGTGAATTGAATAAATTCTGAAGTGTGAAAGCTATGAATTTGAGCAACTGTTCATCCACTGACGACTTCATTTCAGAGAATAAACGTGTTTGATGTTAACTGCATTAGTGCATTATGAGTGTGATTATGTATGTCTACCAACTATACGTACGAGTACATACTCTGAAAAACATAAATAAGGAACTGAAAGACAATGATGCTACCTGTAGAATATGCAAGTTCATATAAAGAATATTAAAAGTTTTGCTCTTTGTGGTGGTTGATCGTACAAGGCAGACTGCACCTTATTCAAAATTTACGTTCCTCTGTCGGTAATTATTTTCGAATTTTTTGAGTAAAAAATTTAGTCCCCGTCCTTTGGTGTAAGGTTATGTTTTCTACTTTTATTGGAGAAATATAAGTTTCCTACCTGTAGTGTAGGGATATGTTTCCCCCTTTCAGTGCAGGGATGTAAATTTTCTCCCTCTAGTGTATGGATATAAATTTCCTCCCTTTAGTGTAGGGATATAAGTTCCCTACCTGAAGTGTAGGGATAGAAGTAGGGATAGTGCTTTAATCAAAGCCACTGATTTTTTGTTCGTTTGAAGAGATAATAACAGAAGTGCAGCATCATATATTCTATAATAGCTGCCCTCTTCGCTGTTTATTTCTGTCTGACCGAGCCTTGACTTTACTTCTTGTGCACAACGAACGCAACGCACACAGAACAACTGACACCCGTTAGGCTACTGGACTCATGCGTGCCATGGCCGCATATCTTTTGCTTCATCCTCCGTAGTTTCATAAATGATTGAGCTCCAGAGATACATTCATGTATAAACAAACAATTTAAATTTCCTTAGTTTACTCTCAAGTTCATATTTTTGCTGGCTAAACAAATAACGGATTAATGTGTCATTGCTTCACTAATTCGCACATTTATCGTACGGAACAATGAAATGAGTTTCCATTTTTTTCTTGAAGTTACTGCTCATCACAACCAGGAATTGAAGCTTTGAGGCCATTCTTTGAGGCCATTATGAACGATGTCCATAGGTGCTTGTGTAAAAGACACTGAATCTTTATTATGATCCTCTGATGAATATGGTTCTAATGAATATGGTTTTGATAAATATGGTTCTGATGGAAATGGTTTTTATTCTATTCATACAAACAACCATAAACATGCTCACGCATACAAAAACTTTATTTAATTGACAGTGTATGAGAAATTTTATTGTGTGGAGAGGTATATCCCGCGCATACATTCTTGGCTTAGAGAAAAATATAAAAGAATCATAGATAGTAAATGAGCATAAACAAGCATACATAAATAATATAATATATTTTATGGGTGAAGCCTATTGGGGCTCAAGAGTGTCACGCATGATCGTCCCTGTCTTAGAGATTGTCTCGCTCAGACTGGAACATCTTATGTGGCGCAATGCTATTCTTACCAAAGTGTGACTTTTCTTTCACGCAGTGGTATTATTACGGAAAAGGAAGGGTCTAATACAGATCACGTATGTTGCATGTATAAGGAAGAGTGATGGTCCAGTGGTATGTCTTTGAAGACAAAGCAGAGGCGGGGTTATCATATGATTGAAAACAAGTCTACCTAATTATCGTACATGCCTTACAAGACCAGTGTAGAGGAGCTTCATTAGCAATTCTATCGTTGGTCTCGTGCCCATCATTGTGCAGAGTGAGAGCGATACTCCAGCGTATAAGCTGTCTAATTAGTTTCTTCAGATCAGCAGTAACAGTTGATATAGTGTCAATGTGTGTCCATATAGCTAGTTTCAAGCATATCTACGTGAATTCAGAATTTTTCACTTGTGGTTCTATCATTCATTTTTAATTTTAGTCACTATGCAAATTACGTTGTAGATAGAAGACCACCTTCATACATTCCCACCATCATAAAACACCACCATGATTATTACCACTATTATCGTCACCACTGCCGTGCACCACATTGGTTACCATCATCATACATAACGACAATACCACAAAACCACGACACTCTAGCAAGATACTTCACGCACACTACATTTCACCACTACTTGTTTAATTTACAACACTTTCATGTAAACACCACCACTATTTACCCAACCTCCCCACCACATGCCAGATTTATAATACACAAACAGGGGTTCACGTAACAACAGTAACAGTAAGACATTAGGTACGGCAGCGTGCGGAAAAGCGAACTTTAATTGTGTGTAATGCCCAGTCAAGAAGGTCTTAAGTATCAGCTTACAGAGCACGGACGGCGTACCACTTTTATATCAGGAAATAGAGCTTAAGAACTGTAACCCGAAGAGGACGAGGTAATTTTTGCGAGGGAGAATGAACGTGTTATTAGGAGCAAAAAGCGGGCAAGCAAGAATTATATGTTATTATCACTTACCTGGGATTATTATTTTAGGTTTGTTGCCCGTTTCGAGAAAAGAATCTGTCGGGAACGTTTAATTCTAAAACCTTCTAAAAGGCAAAGTTTAATTCCTAAAGTTTAATTCTAAAAGAAAACAGTTGAATTCTTCCTGCATGCAGCCTAAAGAGATGTTGTTATGAGGAAATTCGAATGTTTTTGCCAATTGAAATTGATGGAATTCTGATTAATTAAAAAAGATGAAGAGATGTCAGCTCATGAACTAGAATTACTCGAATATTCTCAATCATCCCAAATATATTGGTTGTATATAATACTTTTGCTGCAGTTATCAAGGGTCTAATGAATTTTTGGACAAAAATTACAAATTGTTATAACTGAAAAGAAGTTTTAGCTCGGCACTAAACTTCTGTTCTCGGCACTTTACCCATAAAATATATTATATTATTTATGTATGCTTGTGAAACTAACACGGCAGCATTGAAGTCTTCCAGTCAAGGTCTATACTTTGCTGTGTACATTCAGGATAATATTAATCCCGTATCTCCACTGCACACGCAACAGAAACAATTTCAGATTGAAAAAAATTGTTCCTTGACATTCTTTTCTTGCTCCTCTTTCGGTGCCACTTGAGATTGCTATGATTACAATCACATCAATATGTACTGATTGTTGGAGTTTCGATATTTGATGACTTGTAATATGTAAAAATCATTATTCAATAATATTCTTGACATCGTTATATATTGGTGGCTGACTCATCAAAGTTCCGCTTGCTGTTTTAAATTTGATTTTAATAAATATTACTGTTACCCTCTTTCATAATAAATATCGTGTGCCCTGTTTTTACTAAATATCATTCTGTGCCCTCTTTTCTATTAAATATCAAAACATGCCCTCTTTCATAATAAATATCACTGTGCGTCCTCTTTTTTAATAAATATCATTATATATCCTCTTTCATAATAATTATCATCGTGTGCCCTCTTGTTTACTAAGTATCATCGTGTGCCCTCTTGTTTACTAAGTATCATCGTGTGCCCTCTTGTTTACTAAGTATCATCGTGTGCCCTCTTTTTAATTAAATATCATTATATGCCCTCTTTCATAAAAAGTACCACCGTGTGCCCTCTCTTTTACTAAATATGACCGTATGCCCTCTTTTCTTTACAACTACTCCCATATTTCCACATGAACTTTGTTCTCAGTACAGGTGGACATGAACTCTCTCAAAGAGTAACTGTAAATCTCGGCTTGTTTTTCAGTGAGCATTATGGTGAGGTCGCGTGGTGATGGTGTTCTATGGCCTCTATTGTGTTGCAGTATTGGAGGGTTTTGTATTGGAGCTGCAGGCAGAGAACTCGTACTTTGGAAACTCGTGCTTGTTAAAAATAATAAAAGAGCGGCTGTCAAAAACTGAAAGATTGCATGTCGTAAAAAAGGAAAATAGATCACGGTTCTGATGTTCTAAAGTATGGTTTTCAAAAATAGGGTTAGTGGTGTCTATACCTATTCATGTATTTGGTTTCCATAAATTTGTTTTTGATTGAGCTAGCATAAAAAACTGTAAGCAATCTTGGCTGTAATTATGTATTTCTCTGCAGTTATAGGAATTCTGCACAAGCCATAATTGAAGGAATCTCTTTTATTTACCAAGAACCGAGTTTTCAAATGGTAAATTTATCAAGACCACTCGCAAATGTAAAAACTCTAAAAGCACGATAGAGATTATTTAAACTTCATAGAATTACTCCCAAAAACGATACTCTCCATACAAATGCCAAGGAGAAAACAGTTGGGTGTATCATTTTAAGTTTATCCATTATGCAACCGAAATGAGTTCCTCTAAAAGAACACGGCTGTACAGCCGCGTTAAGCTCGTCACTTCAAGCGACGCACGCGAGAACTTTTCGCGCTTTTTCTTGGTGTGCGGTGGTGCGCCGTGGCACGTAGCGCTCGTAAACTTTCAATTTTGGTTTACGCGAGCAGTAACTGCAGAAGTACGTTAAGAGCTCCGTGCAGGACTTCCGCTATTGGGATACTCCTATTACATGCACATACTGGATACTGGGGGCGAGGTAAGGAGGACAATGTGCATACTGTATGCTGTGAAATGAGTAAGGAGGTGCGCATACTGGATACTGCAGGGTGAGCAGGGAGGTGTATATACTGGATACTGGGGGATGAGCAGGGAGGTGCGCATACTGGATACTACAAACGGAGAGGGACAGAGAAAGAGGGGCGTATATTGCTATCCTGTGAAGGATGAGACATTAATTATAAAGTACATTAAGTACGTTGTTGCATGACCAGTAACGTACGTCAATTATTGTATAATTAATGTCAATTTACTCACAGATAAAAATTGTGAGTTGAGCAGTCAATAAATTCAAAATTGGACAAGGAGGGGACTTCAGCGGTGGTCTGATAAGAGGAAGTGAGTGGATGTTGCACAATTAGGGAGGAAGAAGTTGGAGGTGAAATATTACAGAGGTCACTGGCAGTTCCACCGGGAGGACAATGGGAATTTCACAATGGGAATAGAGGTCAGTGGCTGCCTCACACATGGGGAAATATGTGTCTTCTTTACAGACAGGAGACTTGTGGTTTGTGTGTGTGACTAATAAACATTCAGTTCTTTAACTAATATAGGTCATAAATTGATGCTCCTGCAGCTACTCATGCAAATGTTTTCTGAATAATTTTTAAATTTCCACAATGTATCTTTGCATTGCGTGAATTCACTGCAAGACATCTGCGATAACTAGATAATGGCCTTAACATTGTGATCGGTGACTCAGCGTACCAATGAGAGGTACATTTATGATACCTGGTGTCTTCAAGGGAACGTGGCTGCAAGGCGATAAGCTGCAGTTAAATTCGTTTATTTTTGCTTATTGATAACATCTACTCGAATGTACATATAATATATGCTGTTGCTTAGATAGACTATTTGTTGTGTATATAAACGACCAAACACTCATTCATGAATTCTTTACGTCCACGTACACGTGCAGGCACTCTTCACTCCTACACACACACACGTGCAGGCACTCTTCACTCCTGCACACACACACACACGTGCAGGCACTCTTCACTCCTGCACACACACACACACGTGCAGGCACTCTTCACTCCTATACACACACACGTGCAGGCACTCTTCACTCCTACACACACACGTGCAGGCACTCTTCATTCCTACACACACACGTGCAGGCACTCTACATTCCTACACACACACGTGCAGGCACTTATCACTCCTACGCACACACGTGCAGGAATCCTGTAACTGTGACTGCAATTTCAACTTTTGTTATTTACTGCGGGTTGACAAGGCTACATATTGATTGAAAATGTTTATTACATTGTGTTGGTAGTACAGAATCTGATATGATTTAAACTTAATCATATTTGTACTAGAATTACAGAATATTAAAACTATTGCAGCCTTTTTCGATAGCGGATCCATTTGACTCCAACTGTGATTTCCTTTTCAAATTTTCTATTATTCTTAATATAAAATTTTCAAACAATTTTCATTCAAAGTGATTCTTTACTTTAGAACATGTTACAAAATTTAATTTTCTTCCTGAATTATTGCTCTCTGCACACACGTTCATACATAAGTTATAACATTAAGTTCACGTCCACGTATACGGAAGTACAAACTTAAAGTCCTCTTGTGAAGTGCTTACTATTTGCTCTAACAACTTTAAATTCCAAAATAACCTCACAAATGAGTCTCGTTCTAATTAAAGTGATATGAATAGAAATTGCTATTGAAATGAAGAGGAACTAACAATTTCTCAAGTCAATTCTCACACATCTTCCAACCTCTGAGATTCCTGAATTGCTTCGTAATGATGTCGTCTTAGAATTGCGCATTCCAGAGCTGATGACTGTTCCAAGCGGTTTTCTAAAAATTATCTCTAGATTTAGCTGCGAAGGACATCCCAGGAACGGTGTTTCGCATTCCAGTCTCAACTCACCTGGAACTGTGTCTGTTTGCGATGAGTAGAACTGTTGCCTGGAACTGTGGGAAACTGTTGCCAGGAACTGTGTAGAATTAGTAAGCAGGAAATCAGTAAGCCTGGAACTGTGTGTAACTATCGCCTGGAACTGCGTAGAACTATTGCCTGGAACTGCGTGGAACCATTGTTTGGAACTGCGTGGAACTATTACCTGGAACTGTGTGGAATTATTGCCTGGAACTGTGGGAAACTGTTGCCAGGAACTGTGTAGAATTAGTAAGCAGGAAATCAGTAAGCCTGGAACTGTGTGGAACTATCGCCTGGAACTGCGTGGAACTATTGCCTGGAACTGCATGGAACTATTGCCTGGAACTGCGTGGAATTGTTGCCTGGAACTGCGTGGAATTGTTGCCTGGAACTGCGTGGAATTGTTGCCTGGAACTGTGGGGAACTGTTGCCTGGAACTATGTGGAATTGTTGCCTGGAACTGTGTCTCACATTCCAGTGTCTGGTTCGCTGGACGTGCTCGCTGTTCTGAACTAGCCAGACAAGGAGTCACTGTCAGTCAAAGGCTTGAGTTAAAACCTTCTCGAGAACCGTGGTTCTTGTACGCAGATTATTGGCTCTCAAAATGAAATCTTCTGCATACATCACTGGTAGTTAAAGAGGAATCTTTTAAATTCTTCAATATGCACCATTGATTCTCTAACGTCTTCTATATTCTTTTATACGCACCATTGGTGGTTTTCTTAGTGAAGTCTCCTACTAGTACCAATGGTAGTCAAAGTGAAATTCATGTTCTCCTATATGGACCATTAGAAGTCTAAGGTTTTCAACATGTACCCTTGCCTCTCAAAGTGGCCTTCTATATGTACCATTTGTTGTGAGACTGGTCTCTGGAACTTTGTTTTTGATTGCGCATGAAACTTTCTACAAACCGTTGTTTCTCAATGCAAGACTTTCTATGGAAAATTGGTGCTCAAAGTAAACTTTTTTGCACACCAGTATGTCTGAAGTGAAACTTTGTTCTACGCATATGAAATTTCCTGCAAGAAACTTTTTTCAGAAATTTTCTTGCTGAAAGAGAACATCATATAAACTATGGTTCTGTAAATAATGCCTGAATAGGTCAGTAGTTCTCAGAGTGTGATCACCTTCAAATAAGTAACTCGCATCAGTAATTCTTTGTTACTTCCTAACATTGCTTTAGTGTCTCTAAGTAATATACTGTGTGAAAAGCTGCTGGAGTATACAGCTGCTTTTTATACTCCATTTCTGTTGCATATCTTCACCAAGTTATATTCATGCTCATGGTTTTCAAAGTTTTTTTTTGCATTCGAAAGGGGTTGTTAAATTGAGGTTGAACTTGACCAATTAATTTCGAGTGAGATCTTTTTCACATCGAAGCGGTTTTGAAAAAGATGACTTTTGCACGGGACTGAATGAGTTATAAAAATATTATCTAAAATACGGGATTTAATTGAGCTCATATTATCGAGGGTTTTTAACTAGCAGCTTTCTGATGCACTGCAGCTGAACAACATAACTGAGCACATAGGAGGAGTCTATAAACACAGTTACGTGATGCGAGTCTGGTGCCCCACATGTGTACTGAAGAGTGGACCAGATTTCTTTTAATTAGGTAGTTCTCAATTAAAAACTTGAGCTATTTTAACTGAATGAAGTTCAGTTGCAACGTAAGTAAGGTATCACAGTTTATTTTCATGTTTTAATATTTAATTCAAAGGTGTACAAAGTGATGTTGAAACTGTCGCTGGTGCTACCAGAAAAGTAATCATCTTCTCACTCAGTGGCAGCTAAACGAACCTGGAAGTAATTGAGTAGAACAAGCTTGCAATAATTTTTGAAGCTCACATTCGAGCATTTACTTTAATGGACTTTGATTCCGGACACTGAAAATGCCACAATTTTATAATAAGTGTTAAACTAGTCGTACAAGCACAGCAGACTTGGGCGCTTTCCAGCTAGGTATGGTATACAAACACTTATTTCAAACTTTCTCTTTACTGCATGATCGCCAGTTTGTGGTGTGCATTTATAAATGAGGTTCAATTGCTAAACAAGAGTAAATAGAATTTTGATAGATAGGAAAGCAATAATTTTATCCGCTGGTGATCTTTGGTGTCTCTCGCTACCGTCGTGTTCACAGGAAGCAGAAGTAACATTGCTTGCTGTGCAGATCACGGTGGTTGGGAGAACCCGGAGTACCAGTCAGCCGCCAAAGTTGGGTTGGGAGAACCCGGAGTACCAGTCAGCCGCCAAAGTTGGGTTGGGAGAACCCGGAGTACCAGTCAGCCGCCAAAGGGTTAAAGGAAAGCCATGCGGTTAGGTATGGCATTTATGAAGCTGAAACCTAAGTCTAGCTGAACTCAAATGAAAATACAGCATTTGAGTGTAGCTGTGAGCTTGACAGTGATTCATAGACGTTATAGCAAAAATTTGCTTACTTCATGGGTACATGTTTATATAGCTTCACAAACTAAAAAAGAGTAATAAATTGAGATCACGGCAGAGAAAAAGTCGAGTGTACTAAAAAACTGGCGAATGAAGAACGGTCACATTGCACCGTACAATTTTTGACGATGTACGAGGGTTGTTGTTTTCAACAGTATTTACCAGTCCTACCTACAGCTACACGCGCCCAGAGTCTGTACAGTGGAGGTGTTATGGCCTCATACATGAACTGTGTACAATACATACACAATACACAACTCAAACACCTTCATCGTTAAGCTCAAACTAATCGTTGGTTTTTCTAAACTTAAGATGGAAAAAATTAAATTCATATTCCGCGGTTTGAGGCCATGTTAAGGTTCCTTACTCCACAGCTTCCTGAGCTTCAACACCATTGATTTACTTATTTTTAAAAATGATTGCTTAGTAGAGCATTGCTATTTACACGATGATTTCGTACGAAAATTGTGCTCCTGATCCTTCTGTTGTACTCCTGTGGTAAAATATTGGTTGATTATTGCTCCTTTTGATTACCATTCTATTTGATTATTGCTTCTTTTCATATTTACTTAGCAGCTTTCTAAATATTTATCTCGCTGTTACAGATGCTAATTTTTTCTAAGTGAAAGTACGTGAAGCTTATGGGCAAGCCAAACATGTTTGGTGAACATATTTTCGTACAATAAATTTGTTTGACATTCAAACAGAGAGCGATCTGGTCAAAGATATTGAGGAAATGGGATTTTCCAGCACTAAGTTACTGTAATAAATATCGATCTGGAAATGTTAATTAACGTTGAGCTAACAATCGCGGAATTTCTGTGATCATTAATGAAGAAGGGGCAATAGAAACAAGACCTGTTATGGCCAGGTGAGCTTGTCGCTGTCCGGCATTATCTGTGGTGAAGTGAGATCCTTTCTGTGCAGCCGGGTATGAGTTGGTCAATTATGACCCTTTGTTCTGAAGAGATGTTATTGCTGGGCCAGGCCCGGGACCGCCTTACCTGGGCCTCATCTGCATGCAATCTGCTTTTTCAACGAAGTAATGGACGCCGACACCGACCTTTGTTGAACACGCTCCGCAGAACAGCGGCATCGTCCGCATGGAATGCAGAGTAGGCACGCAGTGTACGGACGAGTGTGTATGGTTCTAATGGTAAGATGTATTGATGGTTTCGCATCAGGGCCCATGTATGGGCGGTTTTATCCACGGTGAACTACGGGAGTTTGGTGTACGGAATGATTGTGTGAGGCATTTCGATACATTGTCCAAGTAGAAATAGTATGTATGAAGTTAAATCCAACATGAATATTGTTCTATATGGTCGTACAATGTAAACAGTGCGATATTATTATAAAATATGGTGAGGATTGATCGACATGGGGAGTTTATATAAAAAATCAGTTTCAGAACCTGTTGTGGGTCAGTTTGGTGTCACAAAAATAAGATGCGTAGTACAGTCTTATTGCTATTTATATCGTACAGATATTCCTTGTTTTTCCGTGCAGACACACAGAGCTTGATTACTTTAATTTTTCTTTTGTGCATAGGGGTAGAATACTGTACTTAACCAGTATTTCAATTTAAGGTCGTTTAGTGTACTTTTGGTCCCCAATAATCACACATTAATGTAAAGTTACCTCATAACAACAACCTTTGCGTCTCTCTGGTCATATGCTTCTTCCAGTGAAGCGTCTGTGGCTGCTTGAGAGAAACCTCTTCAAAAGTTCAAACTATGTGACAGAAATATCCGTTTAAAATGTAAATAACTATAGAAGTTAGAAATCTGACAATAATGGGGCATGGTTTTATGTACATTATATGTACATAAAAGGAATTTCTTGATGTTAAAAGTCTGTCTAAATGGTCGCTTCACGGACGCAGCTTCTTTGGAATGCTTAAAATCTCAAACTTGGACATAGAACTTGGACAAAATCCACTAATCTACTATCAGAATATTCATAAGGTGCATCAAGAATGAACGAGAGCGACAGTCTAGGACTCGTGGCACGTGAATGCAGCACGTGTCGCTGCTTCAGTGTAGGTGCAACACAGAACTAACTCGTGTGCTGTTATTGCTTTCGCACGAGTACGAAATGTGTACATTACTAAATATGGTAGGGCAAATATGGTGGGGCTGAAGTATGACTCAACCAAAATATGGCAGGGCTAAAATATGGGAGGGCCAAAATATGGTAGGGCTAAAATATGGGTGGGCCAAAATATGGCAGGGCTAAAATATGGGTGGGCCAAAATATGGTAGGGCTAAAATATGGTAGGTACTACCAAGCAGGATCACAATAATGGACAGTGTTGTGCAAAGGCGTCTGATCATGTCAGTGCCTGATACGAAGATGCAGTTAGAAAACTCACAGTTTCTTTAAACATAAGTTCAAAAAATACATGCGTCATTTTGACCATCTATTTCCATGTGGGATACATTCCATTTCAATGAGTTCGAATTTTTTATAAATATTTAGGTACACAGATCGTGAGTGTATTTAGACACTTATTGAGCGCTAAGATGTTTATTATTGTGAATATTTCAATATTTTGAAAGTGAAATCATACAATTTCTTACGCAGTACAAAAGTGAAAGAAACCACAGGGTGTTCAATATTTATCGTTACAACTATTCTATTTATGTTTAAATATAATCTAAACTTTTACCAGATGCTTTTTATCAGATAATGGCTGAAGATCTAAATAGTAGAATAGCAATTGTAGAGTTGCATGAGTCAGGAAAGTCACCAAGGGACATTGCCAAATCACTAAATGTGAACAGAATGTTGGTTTGGAGAACACTTAAGCGATTCAAAGAGACTGGGAAGGTAGCTAATAGCTCAGGGCAAGGTCGCCCTCGAACAGCTCGAACATCAAAATTGGTAAAATCCACCAGGGAGAAGCTAAGGAGCTGAGGAGGAATGGGCAAAAATCCCCTAAACAATCATTCGTGACTCGTGTCAAGCATTCTCCAAACGTTTGCAGCAGGTTATCGACGCTGATGGAAAGTATATTGGATAAATTATAGATATTCGGAAATATTAATTGTTTAATAACATGTTTATTTGAGTTTGATTTGTATAATCAGATTTAATTAATACGTGCGGGCAAAAAAAATTGTAACGATAATTATTGAACATCCTGTAGTCTCACAGTTCACACAAGTATTACCTACTTTTCTAGTTGCGCCTTGAGGTAAATAAATTTTAATTGTTGTTTCGAAATCTTAAATACGTCTTGCTATAAATTACGTGCATCTAATAGGACAAACCATAAACAACAAACCGTAATAACTTAACTTTAGAGGGTCACAAAAATTAATCAACGCTAGCAATTTTATATCAGACAAAAAGAATGTGATAACATATAAAAACGTTCGAAGGAATATATTAGGTTCAGTATTCAATAGAGTGGTTTATACAGTCACTGTGTAGGCCATGGAATACACTGTTGAGCACTAAACTTTCTTCATAGAAGGAAGTTTAATCTGAGCACGCAGAGGCAAGCAAGCCTTTGTTGACTTCCTGAAAAGATGAGGCAGTTTTCTTACAGTACAGTCTACATGCAAACTCATCTTCATTTTACTGACGTGTGCACTTGAAATTTAAACTTAGTTTCCTCGAGCTATTTTTACGAGAAGTGTTGTACAGAGTTTCACTTCAGAAATTATCTACTCAAAAAATGCTTTCAATTTTAAAACGTACAATCCTTATTACGAAGTTGGTAATGTGAACCGTTGCATTTGAAGCCATGACATGAGGCAGCTGCACCTACAGACCTCAACATGATTGTAATGTAGAGAGAAGGAAGGCAGCAGTTACCAGTGTGTCAACACAACCATCACGAGTTTCCTCTGCTGGAGGCATCCGCAACCGCATCCTCGCAACCGGTCCCGTGTAGAACCGGTTGCATTTTATTATCCTGGAGTATGATCATCTCGATAATTTCTAGCGGGAGAATGTGACCATTGAATTTTAATTAGTCATTTTCAGTTAAGGAAACGCAGAGCAAGACAATTATTTCAAAGCTAAAATTACAAGATTTATTTTAAGCTCAATAATTGAGCCTTCGAGTGTTGATTTTTTAACCGCCCTCTCAATCGAGGTTATGTATAAATTGCTTAAATCTGAAACATGAATCTGTGATATTTCAGACCATTAATTCATCAAAGTGTATCCTGTAGACACGTATAAGGTGTTTGGAATGCAGATGAGTGGAGTACAACTGAGACACCGTAATGTGTAGAGTACAACTGACTGACACCACAATGTGTGGAGTACAACTGAGACACCGTAATGTGTAGAGTACAAC
>VCRD01001351.1:0-21119 GCA_006783055.1 Trinorchestia longiramus
ACGTTGCGACTTTTCATGACGTCAGTATCCCCAGATTTCCTGACTGATCCTATTATACTATGCTTTGCTGTACTGTGGTGAAGACCGAGTGGAAGGGGAAACCCACAGGATATTTCTTAGGTGTCTAGATTGTGATTGAATTAGTCAATAATTAATTAAAGTGACTGTAAAATCTTATCACGTTAAAATGACAAAATCTCAATGCTAACCTATGGTATTAGTGTTGATTATGTTGAATTATCGTGCCTGAAATTAACTTATCAAGTGTTAGAGAGAACGTGTGGTGCAGTGTTCATTATATATTAAATTCATATGGTGTTAGTTGCATTACATAAGCCATTATAGAAGAGGGTCTCACGTGACCGGCCGGTCGTAGGCTGAAAGTAAATTATAGTTTTTTTCTTTGATGAGTATGATGATTTCAATGGGTCAATAAATAGTAAATTAAATGTGCATTGAAGTGTCATACGTCCAAACTGAGATTTGGAAAAGAAGTCAGATGTGACGAAACTCGGAGAATTGGCAAGAGGCGACCTACATGAGTGAGGTGTCAATACCACGAGGATGAATACCAAATCAATTATTATATATTTTTTTCTAAACCTTGCATAAATACAGGTTAGCTTTTTCATGTGCACCTTGTTTTAGGTCATATTTAAGGTAATGCGTGTGTATTGTGGAAGGAAGTGTCAGTATTTTTTGTGTGAATCGGGGTGTTAGTTTTAGCACGATTACCAGCAATAGATTAACGTGAATGTTTTTAGAGATGAAAATTAAAAACTTTGTGTTGTCCTGTTAATCTACGAAGTTGAGTATGCAAATTTGAGGTCGACTGAGTTCAGAAAGGGCCGTTACGTTTATTTCTTGCTTCAGAATAATCATATGCACAGTTTAACTGCATTCCTAACATTTTGCAACTACATTTCTTAGCACAAAAGCGTGGAAAGTTATGTCTAGCTAAAAGAATTACCATATAGTTTGTTAACTGTTGTCATCAGTTCTCACTTACCATCTACACGGGTTTGGATTTTGGCCCTTGTGTGATCTTACCATTCTGTATGTCGGAACGTGCTTGCTGGTGTCGTGAACTCGAGTTTATTGAAAAATGATCGAAAGACGTTATACGTTTGTCCTTATGTTTGTGTCTTACAATCTTTGAAACACTTCTCAAAAACTTTTTAACGTACAATAATTGTTCTACCAGGCGTGTTACGACGTCCGCGAGGCACCAACGTTCTGGCAACGCATGGAACTGGTAGAGGAGCAGGCGCGTTTGTTCGAGGGAAAGCAATCGTCACCGGCCGTGAGCAACGTTACTGCCTGGCTCAGCACGCACCCCAGTCACGAGCAGCGCTACACTGCGCTGGATGCTTTTATTCCCTACGCTCTTAAGTGTAGAGATTCCTTGCAGGTTAGTTTTCATTTTTTCTGTAACATTAACGCAGAAAGGTATCTTGGTGATATGTTGTCTTCATTCATTTCTCCTACGTTCTTCCCAGAGTACAGACCCTCAATTTCTATTGATGTTCGTTTTCTGTTCCAGAGGGATTACCAAATTTTTCTAATGGGTGATCAAAATTCATAGCACCCTACCTTGAGAAACTCGTATAGCAAATATAGGATGGAAACGTTTTGTTGCTGATCATAAAAAAATGATATGATGTTCATACTTTGTTTGTTAAACAAAGAGCTTCTTCGATATTTTCAACAGTTTTCGAAAGACTAACTAAGTTTTCATCACGTAGTTCGAGGGCTGTTATTTTCAATCTCCGAAAGGTTATGAAGAAAAACAAATTTAGATATTTTAATAATTGTATCATCAAAAAGTACTGCAGAGTCCTACGTATTTTTCTATATAATTGCCAAAACGATTGTGGTATTTGTCATATCGTGACACAAGCTTCTCGATTCGTTCCTCAAAGGAGTTAGCCACCATTGAGGTGAGATACGTCTTGACGGGCACAACGGGCCAGGACCCAACAGACACATAGCTGCCGGTATCCAAGGTCTCGTACAATTATGAACAAAGCAGATCTTGAAATATCTGGAAATTCTTCAGAAAGCTCCCTGATTCTAAACCTTCGTTTGTTGTTAACCACCATTCCCGTACAATACACTCACTCAAAGTTGTTACCGTAAACTTATATCATTCTGCGAGAGCATTTTTTTAGCGAGAGCATTATAGCGGCTCTGTTTAATTCCCCGAAGCTCGACTACGATAAACGCATTGGTGCCGACAACGACCTGCGTTGTGGTTAGGGACCTGTGCCGTCACGCGACGCACAGATCTGGCTCCCGCGTATTTTATGTTTGTTTAGAGAAGAATAGAATAGAATAAGGCATTAGAAACGAGCCGTTTGAACCATTCTTGGGTTGATACCCGAGTCCCATGTCGTCTAAAGTGAAGGCGTCAATCATGCACGCACACCCTAATCCCGTAAGTCAAATCAATCACGTACACGCACTTCATTCACGCACAGGCATTTCAGTCACGCACAGTCGTTTCAGTCACGCACATTTATCTCAATCATACACAGGCTCTGGGAGTTAGGGACATAGAATTAGCATGTTATAATCCTGGGGGGTTCGTAATCCAATCTTTATCGAGATGGTTTTGAATCTCTTCACAGTGCCAGCAGGGACGATGTTTTCGGGTAGCTGGTTCCAAGTTGCAGTAATTTTAACGGAAAAGAAGTTCATAGCTTGGGATGTCTTGAAGTTTCTCAGTATTAATTTTAGACCGTTATTTCTGGTTCGCACGTTACCGTCTCTTTCGAAAAGGCCTTCGTAACATCGTTAAGGCCGTTGAGATACATATAGGTCTCAATAAATTGTCCTCGTAGTCTTCTTTGTCCTAGGTAGATAAGTTCAAGCTGTTGTAGACGTCTTTTGTGGCTGAATTTGCGGAGTTTTGAATTAATTTTCGTCGCTTTACGCTAGATATTTTCAATTTTATTAATATCTGTTTGTAGGGTAGAAGATCAGGGTTGCATTGCGTATTCCAAATGCGACCGAACCAGTGCTTTATAGAGCGGTAATATTTTGTGCAAGGAAACCAAAATTCCTGCTCACATTTCTGATTTTTTTTCCACTTGTTTTTCGTGTTTGGAACTTTCAGTTACAATGGCACGAAGATCTCTTCATTGCAGGACTGCTTCAATGGGCACGTCATTCATTGGGTGTTGGAAATGCCGGTTTTTAGCACCAACGTGCATTACTGAACATTTATCAATGTTGAAGTTCATTTGCCAGGTTTTGTGCCCATTGTAGAAGACGGTTGAGATCTGATTGGATAGTTACTCTTTACCTATCGGTGAATGCTTTGTGACTATGTTTCGTGTCATCAGCGAATTTGTTGATTTTACTGGTGATTCCGACGTTAAGGTTGCTGATGTAGATGATGAAGATGAATGAGCCTAAAACACTCCTTTGAGGGACTCTTGATGTTACATGCGTCGAATCACTGGCTTGATCGTGAATCATCACTCGTTGAGTGCGACCAGTGAGCAAGTTTCGTATCCATCGGGAGTAGTTGCGTTATATTCCATGCCCTTCCATTTTGACCATCAGTTTTTGTGGGGAACTTTGTCGAAGACGTTTTGAATGTCTAGATATACAAGGTTTACGGCTTTTGTACGGTCGTATCATATATGGGTCCGGTTGACTTATATGGATTTAAAATGCTGAGCTGTTTTTCGACCTTTCCTGCTCTAAATACGCCACCAGCTTGGTCGACTATCACCAGCTTGGTCGACTATCACCAGCTTGGTCGACTATCACCAGCTTGGTCGACTTATCACCAGCTTGGTCGACTGGTGAGCGAATCTGTTTGCGAGCGGAAAGACCCGGGTTCGAATCCCGCTGCCGACATGGTTGACGCGGCTAGAAATACGGTATGGGACTTGGGTAAACAACCGAATAATTATCGAAGTAATTATCCGACCCTAGAATGGGCCAGAAGGTTTGTTCCTATAGCCTGATTCTATTCTATGTCAGGATTTCATGAGGATTTAAAGCATGAGATTGCGGGATTTCAGTTAACTTTACGTGAGTGAACACAGAGGTAGAGCATGTATTAAGAATTCTAGCTCTGCTTCCGTTGTCCGTTTGAGTTGAGCACTCGGGATCGATCAGTGGTCCAATAGTGTCTCTTTTGAGTTGCCTGTCATTTATATATTTGTAGAAGCTCTTCGGGCTAGTGTTGGCTTGTGCTGCAGAAGCAATTTCTCTATTTCGCTCTGCAGATTTTATCGTTTGCTTAACGGCCCCGCAGGTGCGGATATGTTCTTTACGATAGAGTTCTGTTTGGTATCGTTTAAGTCGTTTGTATGACTGTTGTCTGGCATTTATGAGGCGTTTAATTTCGTGTAGCAACTAAGGAGGGTTATTGGTTGGCCTCATTTACGTTGGTGCTCTGTGGCGGTTACGATTTTTTTGAGTATCCTATTGCATTCATCGGCGTTTTTATTCATCAATACTTCGTAGTCAATGGTGCCAAACACGTCTTTCATTAGTTTGTAGTTTGCCCGTTTGTAGTCGAGAACGTTTTTGTGTTAAGTTCTAGTGTAAGGTTTGTGAACTTCGAGCGCGAAGTCTATCATATGGTTATCACAGATCATGTCTGTAACTTCTAATCCACTTATTCTGAGGTCAGAGGTCGTCATGCCGAGGTTCAGAATAGTGTTTAGTCTTGTCTGTTCTCTGACATGTTAATGTACGGAATTTGTGTATATGAAATCAAAAATACTGGTCAACGAAATTTAACAAAATATTTGTCCCACAACAAAAGGAGGTGAATTTAATGATTATTTTCTGCTGATTTCAATTATGTTTTTAGAGTTTTTCTATCAGGCATAGTATTTTTGTGATAGTATATTCAATTTTAGGCTATTATAACTCATAAATGAGACTGAGATTTCATTGAAACGTTTAAATGTAAAAATCTATGATTTTCAAGCGTATTTTGCTTCTGGGAGATTCCTTTTTGGTGTTCAACATTAATTATCTAACATTGAAGAGGTCTACTTCCCTTTATACTAGCTTCTCGTGCTTAGAATGTCCTGATGAAATCTTCACCCAGTTCGTCACTAACGGCGTCTAAGATCTGTAGGGAAAAAGTCCAGGAGAGAGTGTAGAAAGTGGATTTTTAGGCTCATATTGCTTCCCAAGGCCGTGTACAATAGAATGTCAGTAGCTCTTCTATGATTTCATATTGCTTATTTGCTTTGTGATTCCAAAAAAACCCTGAGTAAACTTTATTGAATGACAGCCATGCAGCTTTTTCGAGATCATTCAGTTCTTCATCAAAATTTTGGTCTCTCATCAGCTCCCTTATCTGTCCAACAAAGATACCTTCTTTGAATTTTGCGTCACTAACTGTAGAAAGCTTTATCTCAATCATGTGAATCCCTTGCCAGTTCTATCTATACTTGCAACCAATTTTTTCGTCAATGAGAGCTTGATATACAAAGATGGCAGCTAAAATTCTCTGAATCGACGAATGGAGGATTGGCAATATTTTTTCTCCTGATGCCAGTTATCGTTTCAGCCACACATTCTTTTTGTAATAATGTTTTCTTCTCCCGACTGTCCCACTCACAGAGAAACCAAAAAATTTGTAACCCAGCTGCATTTCTACTAAAAGTGCCATAACCTTTGTCACCACAGATACTACATTTATGTTCTTCATACTTAATTTTTTGCAATAGAAGTTCTCACAAGTTTCCCTCATGTTGGTTGCTTGGGCCAGAAGAACAGAAGTAAATTTATGTCCATGATAGAGGAAAACATAAGAGAACATACACCCCATCCTAAAGTGCGAAAAACTTCATTACAATGTCGCTTACGATAAAATCTAACTTTGGATTCTTTCTGTAAATTCCAGTTTTTCAGGAAGTAAGAAGTTCAGATTGCTGTTCTGACAAGTTGAAATCCCGTACAAGATTATTCAGATCTCCCTGACTCCATACATGGAGTTCACTTGAACAAATGAACTGAAAGTCCATGTCTTCTGTTTCTTTTCCATAACCCTCTCACTGAACTCAACATCACTTAGTTCCATTTGTTTTGGAGGGTCAGGTACATGGAAATCTAGACTGTGAGGTACTGGTCTCATAGCAGATAATAAATTAGGTTATTATATATCATGCTTGGATTTTGATATTATTGTATACCTTTTACATTCGTAGTGCAAAAGTAGCAATCTGAAGTATGTTATTGTTTTTGTTTGCCCAGCGGGTGATCCGAGGAGGAACTCAGGGGTGCGGGGAAGGCTCGTGTGAGGGGGGCGGATAGGAGGAAAATAGGTTGAGAGTGAAGGGATACTGGAGAGGAAGGTTGCCGTCGACACCGGGTCCAGTCAGATATCTTAAAGGGTAAGGTGGGTAGGAGTGTCGGGGCAGCTGAAGAAGTGGCTGGTGGTCTGGTCCGCGGCGCTGGAGGCAGGACATGTGAGGTCCTGCGCTGCTCTTATCCGGGCCTGGTAAAAGTTCAGGGCTCTGCTGTGGTCTGATCGGAGTTGGGAGAAGAGAGTGCGGGTGAATCTGGAAAGGGATTGTTCTTGTTCAGAAATGGGTGGGAAGGACATGGGAGGACCCTGTTGGGGCCTGCTGCAAAGATGGCCTGCTGAACTGCTGAGGAGTGGAGAGAGTTTAGGGATTGACTATAGGTTGAGGGAAGGCAGTTGCCGTTTGGGGATAGAGGGTGAGCTATGGAGGGTAGGAAGCGGGATTGGAGGGTATGTTTCATGCAGTGAGGGCCGGAGGGTTGGGTGACTGTGAGGTAGTTGGGGTGGTGAGGGCGGAGGGAGCTGAGGAGGTACTGGGAGCAGAGGAGGGAGAGATGGTCGCCGACAGGGAGGACCCTCGTCTCCTTGTGAAGGTGCGGGACGGAAGCCATTTTGTGGGATCCGGTGCTTATTCGAACGGTGGCGTTCTGGATTGCTTGGAGTTTCGCTATGGGTGAGGGAGAAGCGTTATAGAACCAGATGGGAGCTGCGTAGGTGACAATTGAGTTAATGACGGCCCCAAGAACAGTAATGGTTTCCTTTTGGTGGCCCCAGGAGGAACCAGCAAGGATTTTTAGGTTCAATATATTCTGGGGCCGCTCACAGATTGTGTTTATGTGAGGGGTAAAGGTGAAGGGGGGTCGAAAGTAATTCCCATGATTTTGGGGGACCGTCAGTGTGTTAGGTCGGTCCCCTCCCAGGTGACATCAGGGTTGGTGCGGGATTGGTGGGTGTCAGGGATGAAGAGGGAGGATTGGGATTTAGCTACTGATACTTTGAGTCCTTTTGTTGCGCCCATGTGGCGACGTCAGATGAGTGGCGAAGAGGATGGTAGAGGCGTCAGGGATTTTGGTTGTTGTTGCTAATACTGTGAAGTGGTCAGCGTACGAGGTGATGAGAGGTGCAGTGGAAGGATAATCGGAGACAAATAGATTGAAGAGTGCTGGGGATATGACGGAACCCTGGGAGACGCCCGCTAGGACGGGTCTGGAGGAGGAGAGGCGGTGGTTGTAGGAGCATTTGGCTGATCTGCCCTTGAGGTAGCAGACCAGCCAGGGACTATTTGGTGGTTCAGAGGGAGAGAGGAGATTTAGGGGATGTGTTGAGGGTGGGGGACGGTGTTAAAAGCTTTGGAGAAGTGTATGGCCATGATAGTTGTGCTGAGTGGAGGGTGGTGCTGGTTGAAGCCTGCAGCTATTGTGTGACTTAGAGGAAGTAGGGCGGTGGTGGTGGAGTGAAGCAGGCGGAAACCGTGTTGGGAGTCAGGGAGTGGTATGGCTGTCGTCAGGTTCGGTAGGAGCAAGTGTTCCAGTACTTCGACGGCAGGACAGAGGAGTGAGATTTGGCGGTAAGAAGAGTTGAGTGAGGGTGGTTTTCCAGGTTTGGTGATGGTGATGATAATGGCTGTTTTCAAAATAGAAGGGATAGTGGCGTGGGAGAAGAAGAGGTTGAAGGTGTTGTGAGCTAGGTTATGCCGGAGGGGCTGAGGTGGCGGATGTGGAGTATGGTGAGTTTGTACGGGCTGGCTACGATGGAAGTGCCGGACTTTTTGATGGCTTCCTTTGTTTGGTCGTTCGTGGGAGTGATGGATCGGTCTAGTGCAGAGTTTCTCAACCTTTTTTCCCCTCGACACACCTGCGAGCGCATGAAACTGTCGCGATACACTTATGATTTTAAATATTATATGATGAAACCGTAAAATAGTTTAAAAAATACTTATATATAGACTTGTCTGATAGTTTATTATGTTAGTATCCCAGAATTGCCACTTACCTAGTGTGAAACTTGTGCCTGGTATTGTCTTATGACTTCTTGAATGTTTGGTCGTATGTTTGATAAGCAGACTCTCATTTCCTATTCAGTGGAACTTAGTCTTTCTTTTTTCTTATTTTTTATATTATTTAAGGTAGAAAAGTCCAATTCACACAAATAAGGAGTACAGAATTGTATAAGAACTAATGAGGCTTTTTCAGCTAATGCGGGAAATTCCTTTTGTATTGAAATCCAAAATGTGTCAATATCTACCTCTGAATGCTTTATTTTAAAACTGTGGTCACTTGAAATGGTAGCCAATTCTGTTTCACATAATTTAAACCCCATATTAGAAGGAACACCTACAGAAGGATTACGAACCCAGTCGTACTTTTCTGTGTTCAGGGACGAAAAGTAGTGGTGGATGTTTTCTTCGAGCGCTGTCAGATGTTCAACCACGATAGTGTTCGTTTCTTTAGTACAGTTAGTACGCATTGTAGGAAACATATCAAACTCACCCAATTTTGCTGCTTTTCCAAATAACAATTTTCTTTTTGAGGGAAATCAACTTATCTGTCGAAGTTAGGAATATTTTGATTTCAACCTTGCATACCACTGTTCACAATATTAAGTTGACCAAATATTTCCGTTAAATATACCATTTGGGCCATTCAAAATTTACATCGAAGATATTTATAATCTTTCATGCCTTTCTTTATCAAAAAATACTATTAGTTTCCTGTGTAATTCATGAACGCAAGTTAACACTTTACTTTTAGACAGCCATCGAACGTCGGTATGCATGAGAATCTATTGATTCGCATAGTTCTTCGAATAATCTCGACTTTATTGGCCTGCTTTTAATGTAGTTGACAATTTCAAGTACTTGATGTAACACTTGCTTCAAATCTTGTGGTACTTTTGAAACCAAAACTTCTCTATGTAAAAAGTAATGAGTACAAACAATATTTGGAATTTCTTTCTGTGCTAGTGATGCAAAACCTTTAATACACGGTGCACCTTCAGTAAAAATACCAACACAAAGTTTCACGTCAATTTATTTTTTTAAGATAGCCTATTATCATATCGAAAATATCTTGACCTCAAGTAGTTGTTGGCATTTCTTTACAACACAAAAACTGATTGATTATTTCATCATCATTAATGAAACGAACAAATACGAGCAATTGAGCACTGTTACTGATATCGGTCGATTCATCAACTATTAAAGCAAATTTAGATCCATTAAGTTTTTCTGAACATTTGTTTGAATGTTTTCAGATAAATCTATGTTTCTCCTGTGTATTGCATCATTTGAAAGTGGAATTTTACTAATTTCTTTTTCAGCTGTTTCACCTAACATGTATTTCACCATCTTTTGTGGGATTGTGGGATTTAGATTTCATTGCTATTAGTTCAGCTATCTCAATTGAAGCGAGTTGAGCCCGTTCAGACACGGTAATTGTTCTCTGAAAAAACATTGTGTTGCTTTGATTGATGTTGTAACAGTCTTTGAAAATAATTAAGATCTTTATCTTGCAGGTAGGAATCTTTATTCGTGAAATATCTTTGTAACTTATTTGGTACCATGGATTCATTGGCCATTTTTCATCACAGACTACACATAATGGACATGGTTGAGCAACATCTCCAGACCAAGAAAATCCAAACTTCAAATGATCATTACAATGCTCTTTATTATAGCGAACTTTTTTTTTGTGCTGGATGTTGAGGGCTTAATCGTATGTTTTGTTTCAACCTCACCCATTACTAACATCCTTCCTTTTAACAAATTTATCCATTGTGAAGGGGTATTCATAAGCAATTAACACGCGTGCACTCTAACCAACAGCAGTAAACGACAGGCAGTGTTAAACTGATCCGTGTGTCAACGGTCAACCTCCTATGTCATACTGGGACATTAAGTAGTTTTCAATTTTGTTTTCACTCAATCACCTTCTGAAATATATGGTAAAAACCAACCTTTATTTTACCAATGCAATAACAAAAACTGAATATTCTTATTTAATTAATTCACCATATGATTTAACTTGAGTATTGCGAGCCAAAAACAATAGTTTGAAAGTACGTGAACAACACTGATTCTTAGCTAAACAAATTGAAAAATAGACAAACACAGAAAACAGCGTTCAGGTCTAGTTATGATTAGTCACAAGCTAATTTAGTTTAAATCCATCTGTAATTTAGAGGTCAAAATTGAGTGTCCAGTACGATTGAGTTCGATGTAAGCAATCGATGAGATGGAAGTTCCTTCCTCCAAGGCATATTAGTAGAACGTGAAACCGAGATAACCGAGATTTATGCACATTGTCCGTGTTTTCAGATGTTCGTCACAGAGTTTCGTGACACACCTGAGGGAGCTTTGCGATACCCTTGTGTGTCGCGACACGGCGGTTAAGAATCATCTGGTCTAGAGGGTGGAGTTTGCGAATAGATCTAAAGATCTTGTTGATTGATTTGTTACGTCGGAAGTGAAGAACAATTGTGAATTGGTGGTAGTAGGATTGGGTTTAGAGGGGGTGACTTGGTTGCCGAAAGTGATACATAGGTTGGTTGGGGTTGACTGTTGGATATGCCAGAGAGGGATTGAAGGAGGGACCAGGATTGGGAGGGCTTTTGTTGTATGCTATGGGGCTGGCTTTCGTCAATCCAGGTCTGGCGGGAGTGAGTTGGAATGGTAAAAGTGATGTTGTTGAGATCGGGGGGAGAGGGGTCATTGGGATTGGAGGAACGAATTAGGTCTCATTGGTTGATGAGGGGAATAGCAGAGGGAGCAAGGTTCGGGATGAAATCTTTCCTATGGCCCCTGGGGATGAAACGATGGGCAACAGTTTGAAGGGTGAGACGGATGAAAGCCTCTCCTTGTGTGCAGGAGGGTAGTGGGGCATTACGGAAGATCTCTTCGGTATGAAAGGTGAAGGCTGAAGGCTTCCCAGTTTCTTTTGTTGAAGTTGGTGGAGGTTCTGTGGGAAAGTTGTTTGGAAGGAGGAGGGTTGGTTGGTGGTGAGGGAAATTGCTATGGGGAGGTGGTCAGAGTTTAGGCAAGTGAGGGGTGTCTAGGTGGTTTCCAGTGCTAGATGGGGGCTGATGATGGTAAGATAAGGAGAGAAAGAATTTCCGTTGTAAGGGAGGCGGGTGGGGGAATCTTGGTTTAGGAGGATGAGGAGGCTGGAGTTGATGGCTCTGATTATTCTGATGCCTCTCGTTGCAGCCCTGGTAATCAGGCGGGGTTATGCGCGTTGAAATCGATGATATTATAATGATATTCAGGTCTGATTGATGATTAAGGAGGTGGGAAATGTCGGGGGAGTAAGCAGGAGGGCAGGTGGTTGGAGGGGGTATGTAAATGTTGTAGAGTCTGTAGGGGCTATTATCTAATGGGATAGTGATTGCTTGGTGTTCTATTGTGTCATCAGCAGCTATGAGGACGGAATGAGTGGACGTGAAGTGGGTGAGTTCAGAAGAGCAATGCTGGAGACCATTGCAGTTATATTGGAGTAGGGGAATGAGTGGGGAGGAAGGGGGATTGGTGATGGAGTGGATGGTGGGAAGGTAACCGAGAAGGAGAGGGGTTTGGGGGAGGGGTAGGAGGTCGACTAGAAGTTGGGTTGGGTGGGGTATCTCTGGCTCCCCGCGAGGCAGAGGTCTGGGGTAAACCAGAGCAGGACGGGCGAGAACAGGAAGGGGTGTAGGCAGCAACCGAGGTGAGGCGAGAGCAGCACCGATGGCAGAAGGTACACAGGAATGAGACTTCCCTCTCAGTGACCCAGCAGGAGCAAACAGAGCAGGGAAAGGCAGGGAGACGTTAGCTCTGGGGGCCAAGGTTTGGGTGGGCCCTGCCTCACAGCAGGAAAGACTCGATGGTGGATGGGTCAGGGTGGGAGAGGAAGTTGCGGCGCCCCTCATGTGGGTGACGCCTCCAGGCCGAAAAAACAGCAGCAGTGGAGAGGGGAGCAGCTGAACCCTGGAGCCCGCCAGGAGGATTTCGCCAGTGTTTGGCCCGCCTAGGCGCCCGTGTTACTTCCACCGTGAAGAGGTCGGACATCGGAAGCAAATAAAGCAAAAGTAGCGATCTGAAGTATGATCTGTTGGTGCTCACCAAACCATATGGATGGCAAAAAACATATGGCGTGGACCTTTCGGCCATGCAATGAGAAATCTGATAGGTTACACAACACACATGAGGGGCCCAGCTTTCGTCCTGGTCCCCCACTTTGCAGCCAAAATAATGTTCATAAAATTTTTTAATCAATGGTGTGAAACACCGTTTTTGGGACTTTAATGCCAATACACCGTAAATAAAGCATAAATTATGTGGGTGAAAATACTGTATAACACAAAAACTGTGGGTGATGGAAAGAATTGGACATTATTTTAAAATTCTGCATGCAAAAACATATGAGATACAATTATTGTTTTCTTTGGGAAAAATTCTTTATTGACCAGTGTAATGTTAGACCCGGGTGCTCGACTTTGACGAGTAGTCCGGTTTATGTAGGGGAGATTGAAAATTGGGATTAGTGATAATTGTTCCCTCTTATTACACCACGGTTTTTCTGTTGTAGCTCTGGCGATGAGTCTCGGTTGATCTGGTGATGAGGCTTTTCGTTATTCTACAGGTAGGCACACCGAAGACAGTGTGTTAAGATTACAGCGTATAATTTTGGTTTAGTTATCATTGATTTGGTGGTGGTTTCCAATTTAAATAATAGGAGACTGGTTATCGATACATAGCTGCTTGTCATGGTACGTCTCCGGTGGCTGAAGTTGTGACATTGGTTCGTGATTTACTTTTTAAATTTTTCCTAGGCTGCTTGCAAGCAGTGTCAGTTTTCGGCGAAGTTCTTCGATTTTGTGTGACGATTTATAGGTAACATAGCAGAAGCGACATTCATTCATAGTGCAACCTCTGATGTGGAAGAATTGCAGGCTGAAACTGGCTTTACATCGTTTACAGCGTTTACAGTGTTTTTTTTACCTTTTTTACCAAATTTTTACCTTTACAGTGTTTTTTTTAAACCAATGCTGTTACATTTCTTATGTACAAACTTTATTGGAAATATACGTTTTTGTTTGTTTTTTTGTTTAATTTTTGCGTTCGAAACGTGTTTCGTGTTTTGGTTAGCCTGCAAACTTTCATCTGACTGCATAATCTGATCCATGTCACGTTATTCTATCGAGTTATTGAGCATCTATGTGTATAATTTTTTACAGATAGTGTGGATTCACAAATTTGTTTTATTTTGAATTAATAGTAAACTATTAGAAAATGTTAAGTTCGATAGTAAGTATTATTCAGTTTGTTTGCACAAAAGTACGCTCAGAGAGGTTCTACAGAACAGAAGTTTCAAAAGATACGTATTTTGCCAAAACAAAACACAAAGAAGCGGACACAGCATACACAATAATTTTAGTCCACCGGAAGATATTTTATTTCTATTCGCACAGGAGGAAATAATGCTTATCATGGTTTCCCCTCCTCCTCAAAAGAACTCTAGAGAACGGCTATTTTTCCGTTGTCGTCATTTAGTGAGAGTTCTTCGGGGGTAGTAATACGATCGGCTTCGTAGCTTGCAGATTTATTATTGAACCCGATCAAAGTCAGAGCAGAAGTTGGGGTCAAGACGGAGAACCAAAACTGAGAACTTGAAATCCGTAAAACCGAAACTGTAACTGAAACTGAAACCTGTCCAGATAAGGACCAATAAGTAACTCGAAATAAATACAGAATTTAGCAAGAAGAATCAATATCACAAGACATCTTTATAAGAAAACTGTTGAGTAAAACACTAAAGCATCGTGCCTAATTAGCTGGCTGCTAAAGGGAACACCAAACGAGATGCTGATAGGCAGCTTCTCCACGAGGCCATGAAATTTAATAACCGTATCAAAACGGCTGGTCGATCTTTTATTATAGTATACTCGTCATAAATACTCAAACGTAGAGACTTTAGTAAGACGAAATTAGACAATTAATTTAGTGGCTGATGCAGTTGTTATTATTCAAATATTTTATCACTGGTAAAATCAATCACAATCAAACATTGTGCGATAAAATCAAATTTAAACAATACAAATATAATACGAATACTGTTGACAGTAAGTAAATTACTTGCTGCATTGTGGAATAATATGCAACGAGAATTTCGTCAAATTAGTGAAAACAATCACAGGAAGTAAACGAACAGTTAAGCCTACAGAGGAACATCTAGGCTAAGCTAAAATGACGAGCTTAAGGAATATCTGGTAAGTAAGTGAAACGCAAAATTTCCTAACACATTGTAAATAGGAAACTTACCCGTCAGAGAGACTGAAAGCGCGAATAGAATTGTTATTCACTGTGTAACGGTTGCGAGGGAACTGACAGGCACTTAGGTTATAGGCTCGTGGTTGACTATGATCTTATATGAACGAGAGTTACAATTTGAAGTCACGACTACGATTAAATTTTCCACTTAAAATGCTAGTCGCAAATGACGTGAAATGAGTATAAAAATGAACTCTAAAATATTACTAAAATAATTGTAATTTTGATTGTCGTCTCAAAGATAAACTAAATTAATTACGATATTTCCAAGGTACCACAACAATATTGAAGCGATACACAAAAAATACACAAATAATTTCAGTTTACGCGCAGGTATAGTGACAAGAGTCGCTTAATTTGATGTTTAAAATCGGATTTCAAAGATTATTCGGTCTATAGAAAACTATTCTGTTTTTATTCGCACGAAAGTAGCGTTTTGAATTTTTCACAAAAAATACAGAGGTTTTACACAAGTTCAGAGCTATTCAATCAATTTTCACAGATTTCCGAGCGTATGTATCCAACATAGTAGAAGAATCGCTGAACTGTTTGGTTTACATGCTCGAGAGACTGAATTTGATCTTTGAGATTATTAGGTCACATGAAAAATCTTACACCATATGACCTTAAGGTGGTTTTCCACTCACAAAAGCAAGTAAAAAATTTTAAAAGCACTAGCACAGAAAATTTACACTGTGGAGTACCATGTATGTTGCGATCATTCAATGGATTTTTCGTTAAAAGTTGGTTGCAGCTATATTGATGCATTTAACTGTAATATTGATACACTGGAATAGGTAATCACGTGCAGGTAAAAGGTTGTAATGGATTAATGTTTTTTTTCAGCGAACCTGCAAATGTGTCACTGTTTTTCTAAATTGTTCTATTTTATAACTATATTTATTATCATTGTATTTATATCTATGTATGTCTATTTCTCCCATTCGGTGTCGTTATTCTTTTTTACTTTATGTCCTCAATGAGTCCTAGTCATGTCCTCAATAAGGTCTAGTCTTTACTTTTATGAATTCTAGTTTCATTTTTCACTTTCATGGTTCCTAGTTTCAGTTTTTACTTCGATGAATCCTAGTTTGACACATACATAGAAAGTTTCGAATCCTTGTTTTACATGCACGTAGAAAGCTTTCCACGTTCGTAGGCTGTCGACGTTTGACTTGTTGGTTAGCTGGAAAATTATTAGCGGGCAGAGGGACGGAGGCGTGAGTTCAGAGAGATGGATGTGTGAGTAGAGGAGACTGGGTTCAGTTGGCTGGCTGGATGCGGTCGAATGTGTCTTCTCCAAGCCAACGGGGGTAGCGTCCTTTCAAGTGCTGCCTATGCCTAGCTTGTTATGAGTGGATGTAGTTCAATGAATTCTTTTCGGTAAAAAAATCAGTTCCGTGGAAAATAATCATATACTAACTGATGCTGTCACTGATTCTGGTTGATGCTGTGTGGCTGGTTTTGGTGGATGGATGCTGCGACTGGTTTTGGTCGATGCTGTGGCTGGTTCTGACTTATGCTAACTAGTTCTGGTTGATGCTGTGACTGATATGGCTAATGCTGTGTGACGGGTTTTGACTGAAGCTGCAACTGGTTCTGGTTGGTGTTGTGGCTGGTTTTGGTTGATGTTCTGACTAGATCTGGCTTATGCAGCCATTGGTTCTGTTTGATGCTTCACTGGTTTTAGCTGATGCTGTGTATGGTTCTGGCTAATACTGTGGCTTGCTTAATCTAGAGGAAGGTAGGTGGAGGGTGTACAGTACAGATGGATTAGGTGCGATGGAGACAGCGCTATGTTGTGAAGCGTCTTGCTGGTTCTGGTATCTTGCTTAGACCTAAGACGTCTAAGAAGGTAGCTTACTCTTTCAAGTTGTGAAAGCTGTGCTCAGCTTGTTACCGTGAATTTTGCACAAAATTATTACGTTCAAAACATTTGTTCACTTTTATTTATTTTGTTGGTGGATGAAGCATTCTCGTCGGTTAGTACGTTCCGTAAGATTGTTTTCTCTTACACTTCACATAGCTTGAGCACCTTTCACGCAAATTTAGGCAGCTTTCCCGCACGCGTGTTCTCGTCAGTTGCATGAGGGTTACTAAATTTACACCACGTATGGTTCAGAGCCCGATTTATATCTCTCTCAAAAGGCTCACAGATGACGCACGAATGGAAAGTAGAACCGCTATTTCGTTATTTTTTGAACATGACTGACATATTTTTGACTTCCTACTTTAGAATCATAGTTACTGTAATCATAAACCTTACAGCGAAAGTAGCATAAAAGCTTACGCCACACTTAAACATCGTCGGTCAAAGAAGTAAAACGCTGGTGAGTCTATGTGAAGGCCCGAGTGATTTCTTAGGCAAATGTCATGAACCAGATAGAGGACAAAGATCAAGGGCTTTAAAATTAAATTATTGATTGGAGAACAAACAAAAATATTAGAATTGGAGGAAAAAATTCTAACAACTACTTAAAGACCAAACCGAAGGAAGGAACCACATAGTCTCAGAGAATTATACATCCCTTAACCTTAACCGAAACCGAGATTAAGTGGAGGCGACACAGTCCCTAAGGGGAAGGTTGTCCGGTGCTAGGCGAAGGTATGTTGGGGAACTCGACTCGGCGAAGGTCAGCAGGGGCTAGGTGAAGGCTCACTGGAAAGTAGAGTACAGCAATTTACACCGACGAGCACGTTAACGAGTATGAGTCCGAAGCCCACCTGAACGTTGGAACTACGTCCCTGTACCGAAATCTTTCTGAATTGTAGACCGCTGAACTTCGTGGCATTAAATATCAGACTTCCTAGCTTAACAAAGGAAAAAAGAAGTGCGGACGGCTATTCCTTTGTAGTCGATTTTAAGTAGAGCCTCATTTTACCAAATTTCCAATTAGGTATTAGAAGTACACTTTTTATCAGTACTCTTTATAATCGCATGTGTTTTTATCCGATATCCTATACTAACCCCTAGTGTTTGACTTTTCATTTGTGCTAGCACCGTCAACAGTAGTTTTTGGTTTCATATCTGCAGTTATTCAAAGAGTAAATGGAGTAGCGCTGTTTTGCAGTAATCATTCCTGATTCTCTGGGGTTGGAATTAAGTTTCAGAGGTGTGAAATTCGATAGTTGCAGTTGTGAAACCTTCCTTGTGCTCATGAAACTTTGCTGTAATTAATAAAATGAAATTTTATCCAATCACGTATAATTACAAAAAATAAATTCTGGAAACTCGTCAAATTAGACCAGGCATACGACCTCAATTAAAGTTAAATTCTATGTCATATAGTTTATTTAAAATTTATTGTATATAAGTGTTCCTTGCCTGTTGAAGATAATAAGTGCTTTTCACTACTGTTGCAGTGTCCGCGGTTGGCTGAGGCTGACCCCAGGACTTTGTTCAGAAAGCGGAGTGAGACTGCAAACGACGGAGGTGTGCATCCTGTTTCAGTTGCCCACCAGCGGTAAATGCTCTCCTTCCGTGCAGTAGAGCGATGCCATCTACAATCTACCTGGTGCACTTCACGTTTGCGTAACTGATGAGCTGCTCACAGACTACTTCAGTAGGATGGGTAATACAGCCTGTTACATGATGAGCGTTAAAGTGTCATGGAGCACGTTTGAGAATACTAGAGGGGTTGGAATTGGCTCTGTCCTCTATTCTCACACTGCAATGAATACCTTAACATTACATTTCGTACGCTCGTAGCATACAAAAACTTGACAGTTGCATTACTGCGGCCTGCATGAGCGTTTCATGGATGCTCTGACCTGCACACCAAAGCTCCCCGAGCTTTGACTTCGGAACGTGTACATTACTCAATCATATCTGATAAATAACACGTCATGATTTATTTCAGTTAGTTCAAACCTTTTTTTCGAATAGAGTGAAAAAATTGAGTTAATAACATGTGTTGAATTTACGTTTAAATAATTTGAATCCACTCATCTGGTCTCTTAGCATCACTGTATCATTAGATCACGTAGCACTGCTTTCCTAATGCTTATTAGCCGAATATTTATGTGTATGGTGTCATGGCTTACAAGTTTTTCAACTCTATTTCTCATTATCGTGCCTTATTTTCAAAGAATTCGTTTTCTCTCTTCTGATGTTCACCTCTTTCGTTAACACTCCTGACTGCATTATCTGCCTCTCTCATTGCTCTGCTCCATTTCGTCCGATTCTAAAGTGTACATGTCTCAGCTTCCTCCTTATGTGTTATTTGCCAAATTTTTTTCTGTTTTTGCTCCTACCATATTCACGTCTGTACTTTACCATTTACCTCTTGAATATGTCCCAGAGGGAAGCATTTGATTTCCCCATACTACCTTACAAATCTGAGCGCATCCGTCCACATTCTTTTTCACTTCAGCTGTTTTATAAGATGGTTTCCGTATGTGATAATACTCTCGTTTTTCTTCACACACAACTTTCCCAGCATCACTTCTATTTTGAGTACACCCATGCTTCTCAAACTCGTATCTGTTCCTATTTTTTGCAGCAATACATTTTGTTTTTAAATGTTTAAGATTTGCTCGCGTCCGTCCCTCTGAACAGAGCATGTAGACGCTGTTTCTTATGAAATTTCTACTTTTTCCCTGGCCTTTGGTATAGATAGATATTTTTACACAAATATGACACGGAAAAATATTCCCCATAGTGCTTCCGCCTATCATTGTGATCGTTTCGTCGGCGATTGACGTTTTAAATTGTACGATCTCTGTTAAATTTGCCATTGCGGCAAATATCTGGATACAGACCAGATATTTTAGAACAAAGTAAATATTTTAGAACAAACTAATAAAAATTGATCGCTCTCTGCTAACTTTTTTACAATTGAAACTTGGTAATTAGCCGGTGTAGGCTAATATTTAAACTTTCCTTTGCATGGATGATCACGTAACGGTTGAGAATAATCTTTTTCATTTTCTTTGATCTGTTTTCTATTACTCCCTAAGATCTAGTTCATTATGAGGAACTGTGTATGCTTTGTGGGAATCCTACCCCGTGAAGTCTTGAACAACACCTCAATGACACCGCTGCAGCGATTGTTAGAAACTCAAATTGCTTCTGCAGGACTACTTTTATTTTCTCGCAAGTCTAACCAATACCCTTTTTCCTGGGTTTCGCTACGTAGTATAGTCACATGTACGGTATTACCGAGAGCCACCCGGTTTGGAGTCGATAATTTAAAATTCTTCTCAAGATTCTTTTTAGAAGGGTCCTCTGCATGTGTCTGCATGGGTTTTTTAAAACTTTGTTCTGCGCGAAATCCTGTTCATATGGATTTGAATTCTTACAATTTCAAATTGAACTGAATCCGTGCTTGTGCTCTGTTTATCTTGCTAACTTGACATAATTGCTTAATATGATTGACACACAATATAACATCGAATATTTTTGTTCTAAGGAAACAAGAACTCATTGAACGGTTTTTATTTTTCTGCAATGTTTCAAGACTTGAATTTCTAGAACCGAAGGTTAATGTGCATGCAAAGGAAAAAGTGCATCATTCAAAAAATTAGAATATAAAGCTGGGTACACTTTAATACCTTCAGGAATCTGTACATAGCCGATAAGATATCAATGATTCCTGCAGTTTCAACGCCAAAGTGCAAAAATGCAACACTTGAATAACCTACACTGGTACGTACTGTATATACAAACACTTATCATGATTAAAATGTTTCATTTTTTAACTATTACTTTAGTAACGGTTAAAAGTCACAGGTTGTAGAACTAATATGACTATAATTAAGTAATGTTCTTTTTCTATCTTTTTTTTGCATTATTGTTTACTTCTGAAGGTTTGTATCAGGAATGTGTTAACCCGGTATTGGGATACAAGCTATCAACTAGCGACTGCATCTTTTTTCGACCATGCACTAATCTGGAAGTGTGTAAAAGCCAGTACTCGTACAAGGACCAAGATCCAGATCAAAAAGAATTGATACTTGAGAGAGAATACGAGACCAGCCCAAACAAGGCAAATTAAATATTTTAGAACAAACTAAATATCAACAGATAAAAAACATGGAATGTTGAGATATAATTAGGCTTCGAAACGCAACGAAAAATTTCACCAAAGTAATTACGGTTTTAAAAAGGCCATCATGAAATGGCAATAACACGTTTTAACTCATTTGAATTACGCAAAACTATGAATAAAATTGAAAAATAAGTCTGAACATTGTTGACCTATTTTTGAATTAAGGGAAAATATGAATAAAACAGAAATGATATATCAACACATAATTTAATTGTTCCCAATTGGTAAAAGTATGAGTAAAACAGAAATGAGGTGTTTGAATATATTTTAACTGTTTTTTTTATTTAAGCAAAAACATATAAATAGAAATGAGGTGTGGGACATGAAAATTAGCCTATCTAATTTGACTCGCTATTGAACGGACAAAGTACGAATAAAAAGAACAAATATACTTAGCATGACCAATGAGTGAATCTTAGGACATTCTTTTTTCAATACCCGGTGCGCAAAATAGAAAGGTAAATTTTGATTGCATAATGATTTC
>VCRD01001351.1:33913-47061 GCA_006783055.1 Trinorchestia longiramus
AGATGCGTTAGGATGTGTATACATGCATTATTGGCAGGTTAAAACAGGAATATTTTTTTATTATTATCTATGACAATACGGGAGAAATTTGACCTTGTAAGCTCAAATTTCTTTTCTCCAGGGGGGAAAATCAAGAGTATCGTTGGTAAAAATTAAGAGAGAGGTTAAGTGATAGGATTGGAGTGGTTTTTTTCAGTGAATGTTGTCGTGTCTGCGTGTACTTAGGATGTGTTGTTAGATGGAACAGAGTTTCAATTTCGCAACCACTCGACATTGTATGATTTAAATAATTATTGTCAGTGGAATTGGTCGATTTGAGGAAATAAGATTACTTTGATTCATAACAAATTTATGTGTTTTTTCATGTGTTTTTCCGTCTGTTTTTCCAGTGAATGTTAAGCTTATTAATTGTGTTTATTACCTTCTTGTGTTGGCCTCATTAATCGTGTCAGGGGGTTTGGATTCCTCCAATTTGCGACGTCTCTCTCTCTCGTTATGAAAGATTGATTCCTTTCAATTAACATAAAATGTGTATGTGATACATTCACCTTGTAAGAATTAAATTAATGCTTGTAATTATTACGTATTTATCCTGTAACTATGTAGAGAGAGAGCACGTATCGCCACACATGAAACTGTCGCAACACATTAATAATTTTAAATATTATATGATGAAACCGTATAATAGCTTAAAAATACATATATGGACTTGTCTGATACAGTTTATGATGTTAGTATCCTAGAATTGCCCTTACCTAGTGTGAAACTTGTGCCTGGTATTGTCTTATGACTTCTTGAATATTTGGTCTATGTTTGATTAGCAGACTCATTTCCTATTCAGTTGAACGTAGTCTTTCTCTTTTCTTATTTTTAACATTATTTAAGGTAGAAAAGCCCAATTCACACAAATAAGAAGTAGAGAATTGTAAAAGACCTAACAAGACTTTTTCAGCTAATGCGGGAAATTCATTTTGCATTGAAATCCAAAACGTGTCGATATCTACCTCTGAATGCTTTATTTTAAGACTGCGGTCACTTGAAATGGTAGACATTTCTTCTTCACATAATTTAAACCCAATATTAGAAGGAACATCTACAAAAGAATTACGAACCCAGTCGTACTTTTCTGTGTTCAGCGAGGGAAAGTAGTGGTCGATGTTTTCTTCGAGCGCTGTCAGATGCTCAACCAGGATAGGGATCGTTTCTTTAGTACAGTTAGTACGCATTGTAGGAAATATATCAAAGTCACCCAATTTTGTTGTTTTTCCAAATAACAATTTTGTCTCTGAGGGCAACCAACTTATCTGTCGAAGTTAGAATATTTTCGTTTCAATTTTGCATACTACAGTTCACAATATTAAGTTGACCAAATATTTCCATTTGGAAATTTTTTTGGATTTCCATTTGGGCCATCCAAAATTCACATCGAAGATATTTACAGAATCTTTCGTGTCTTTCTTTATCAAAAAATACTATTAATTCCTTCTGTAATTCATGAACGCGAGGTAACACTTTACCTTTTGACAGCCCTCGAACGTCGGTATGCATGAGAATCCATTGATTCGCATAGTTCGTCAAATAATCTCGACTTTATTGGCCTGCTTTTAATGTAATTGACAATTTCAAGTACTTGATGTAACATTTGCTTCAAATCTTTTTGTGATCCTTATGAAACTAAAACTTTTATGTAAAAATCAATGTGTACAAACAATATTTGGAATTTCTTTCTGTGCTAGTGATGCAGAACATTTAATACAGTCTACCATACATGGTGCACCATTACTAGAAATACCTACACAAAACTTTCACGTCAAATTCAATTTTTTTAAGATAGCCTGTTATCATATCAAACATATCTTGACCTCTAGTAGTTGTTGGAATTTCGTTACAACACAAAAACTGATTGATTATTTCATCAACATTAATGAAACGTACATATAAAAGCAATTGAGCACTGTTATTGATATTGGTCGATTCATCAACTATTAAAGCCAATTTAGATCCTTTGAGTTTTTCTGAACATTTGTTTAAATGTTTTCAGATAAATCTACATTTCTCCTGTGTATTGTATCATTTGAAAGTGAAATTTTACTAATTTCTTTTTCAGCTGTTTCACCTTACATGGATTTCATGATCCTTTTATAAGCGGGAAGGATGACTGACTCAGGAAGAGTGTGGAATTTGGATTTCATTGCTATTATTTCAGCTATCTCAATTGAAGCCAGTTGAGCCTGTTCAGACACTGTCAGTGCTGTTTGAAAAACACTGCGTTACTTTGATTGCTGTTGTAAGTCTTTGAAAATAGAATCCAAGAAAATCTAAACTTCAAATAATCATCACAATACTGTCTATTATGGCGAACTTTTACCTTTTTTGTGCTGGATGTTGAGGGCTTCATCGTATGTTTGGTTTCAACCTCACACCCATTTCTAACATCCTTTCTTTTAACAAATTCATCCATTGTGAAGCAATGCAATTTATTCAGAAGCAATTAGCACGCGCGTATTCTAACCAACAAGAGTAAACAACAGGCAGTGTTAAACTGATCCGTGTGTCAACGGTGAACCTCCTGTGTCAAACTGGAACATTGAGTAGTGTTCAAATTCTTTGTCACTCAATCACCTTCTGAAATATATGGTAAAAACTCACCTTTATTCTACTAATGCAATAACAAAAACTGAATACTCTTATTTAATTATTTTACCATGATTTAACTCAACTATTGCGAGCCAAAAACAATAATTTAAAAGTACGTGAACAACACTGATTCTGAGCTAAACAAATTGAAAACTAGGCAAGCACGGAAAACAGAGTTCTTTAGTTCCTTTAGAGCAGGGGTCACCAAACTTTTTTCACAGTGGGCCGGATAACTGAAAGAATGACGAGCGCGGGCCGCATAATCATTCTGTTCAATACTTGCAAGCCAGAACGAAAGCGTCAGAGCGTAGGCGGAGCTACCATGAGCCGAGAAAGCGACGTCAGTTCAACGTCGACGGGCCTGGTGAACTGACGTCGCGGGCCGGATTCGGCCCGCGGGCTGTAGTTTGGTGACCCCTGCTTTAGAGCAAGGAACAGAGTTCCTTTAGTTCCTCCATAATTGTGACTGTTTTCGCTAATTCGACAAAATTCACATCGTACATTATTTTACCATGCGGCAAGTAATTTACCCACAGTCCGCAATATTCGTATTATATTCATATTGTTTAGATTTGATTTTACCACGCAGTCTGTTGGTCAAAATGCATTATTGTGATTTTCCTTTTTATAGCCCTAAGCAACAGTTCTAACGAAGACTTTTTTTTGTGGAGCAGTGTGTAGTTAACAACTAGATTGTATTGCAAAATCTCATTTCGGTGTGGTCACGTTTTCATAATAACTATTGCGTATATTGATTCTTTTGCTAAATTTTATATTCATTTCAAGTTACTTATTAGTCCATATCTGGACAGGTCTCGGTTTTACAGATTTCAAGTTCTCAGTTTAGGTTCTTGATCTTGACCTCAATCTCAGCCCTGATTTTGTTGTCTTTACGAATAATCTGCAATATACGAAGCCGATCGTATCACTGCCCTCGAAGAACACCTGCAAAACGACAACAACTGAGAAAAATTACACATTCTTTAAACTATAACGAGAGGCAGCAGGCAGGCTGGTGTAACATTATCAAAAAAGGGCAGAAACATGATCTGACCATGTTACAAACGGTCACTTTGTTGCTTTTGGAATAGTTTGTTTATTTTGCGCTTTTTTTCGTACGATACATCTGATTGATGTATCGTTCAGTCACGAAGATTTAACTAAAGTCCTAGAACCTCATGCTTTAAATCTTCAGGAAATCCCGTCATATGGGATATTTACTGTATAAAAGGTAAAAAAAATATTTCAATTTTTAAGCTGTATACATCAACTGGACCCGATGGCCTTGCTCCCCGGATACTCTAAGAAACAGCCGATATACAGACACTGACACTACTGACACGCAGTACGGATTCAGGAAAACACGAAGCTGCCTCACAAATCACCTTGACTTCTTTGGAAAAGTCAATTGCTTATACGGCTGTACAAAAGCCATAGACCTTGTACATCTCAACTTTCAAAAAACCTTCGACAAAGTTTCCACGAAAGACCCATGGCCAAAGTGGAAGCGCATGGAATGCAAAGCATCTACTCCCAATCGATACAAAACTGGCTCAATGGTCGCACTCAACGAGTGATGATTCACGATCAAGCCAGTGATTTGACGTTTGTAACATCAGGAGTGTCTCAAGGGAGTGTTTAGGCCAGCTCCTCTTCATCATCACATCAACGACCTTGATGTTGGAATCATCAGTACAATCAACAAATTCGCCGATGATACAAAACTCTGCCACAAAACATTCACCAAAAGGGACAGAGTAACTATCCAACCTGACCTCAATCGTCTTCAACAATGGACTGAAACCTGGCAACTGTGCTTCAACAATGATAAATGTTTTGTATTGCACGTTGGTGCAATAAGCCTGCATTTCCAACACACGATGAATGACATACCCATTGAAGCAGTCCAGAAACAAAAAGATCTAGGTGTCATTGTCACTAAAAATCTCAAACATAACAAGTGGAAAAAAGCGTCAGAAACACGAGCAGGATTCTTTGTTTCATTACCAGGAATGGTGAACACAAGTCAAAGAACTTAATATTACTGCTCTGTAAAGCACTGGTCCGTCACATTGGGAATACTTAGTTCAACTCTGGTCTCCTACCCTATGAAGAAATCTTGATTAAAAGGAGAAAATTCCGCGTGAAGCAAGGAAAATAATTTCTGACATCCGCAATTTCGGCCACGAAAGACGTCTCTAACAGGTTGAACTTATCTTCTAGAACAAAGAAGACTGGGATAACAACTCATTGAGACGTATAAGTATCTCAACAACCTTAACGATATTACCCTGCAAGGGTTTATCGAAAGAGATGGTAACCAAAAATAATGGCCAAATACTAATAATATAAACCTTCAAGAATTCCCAAGCTATAAACTTTATTCCCGTTAAAATTGCAGCAACTTGGAACCAGCTACCAGAAAACGTCGTTTCTGCTGACACTGTGAACACATTCAAAAATCGTTTTGAGAAATATTTTAACAAGAACCCCCCAGTATTACACGTACTGATTCGATGTCCCTAAATACTTGGGCCAGTGTATGATGAGAATACACGTGATTGACTAAAATTCCGTGCGTGAGTAAAGTGCGTGTAGGAGACAGAATTGGATTGCGTGATTTAAGTTTACTTGTGTGATTTTGGTAGCAACCCAAGAATGGACCAAACGGTTCGTTTACAATAGAATAGAATAGAATGAGGCTATAGGAACGAACCTTCTGGCCCATTCTTGGGTCGGATAATTACTTCGATAATTATTCGGTTGTTTTACCCAAATCCCATGCCGTATTTCTAGCCGCGTCAACCATGTCGGCAGCGGGATTCAAACCAGGGTCTTTCCGCTCGCAAGCAGATTCGCTCACCAGTCGACCAAGCTGGTGATACCAGTCGACCAAGCTAGTGATGTACGAAAGTTTATATCGTCTTATTCTATTATATTATATTCTGTGTGTTTTGATGATTATGTAGAGAAATAAGTAAGACCCTGCAGAACTTTTTATGTAAGAAATCATTATGCAATCAAAATTTACCTTTCTATTTTGCGCACCGGGTATTGAAAAAAGAATGTCCTAAGATTCACTCATTGGTCATGCTAAGTATATTTGTTCTTTTTATTCGTACTTTGTCCGTTCAATAGCGAGTCAAATTAGATAGGCTAATTTTCATGTCCCAAACCTCATTTCTATTTATATATGTTTTTGCTTAAATAAAAAAGTTAAAATATATTCAAACACCTCATTTCTGTTTTACGCATACTTTTACCAATTGAGAACAATTAAATTATGTGTTGATATATCATTTCTGTTTTATTCATATTTTCCCTTTATTCAAAAATAGGTCAACAATGTTCAGACTTATTTTTCAATTTTATTCATAGTTTTGCGTAATTCAAATGAGTTAAAACGTGTTATTGCCATTTAATGATGCCCTTTTTAAAACCGTAATTACTTTGGTGAAATTTTTCGCTGCGTTTCGAAGCGTAATTATATCTCAACATTCCATGTTTTTTATCTATTGATATTTAGTTTGTTCTAAAATATTTAATTTGCCTTGTTTGGGCTGGTCTTGTATTCTCTCTCAAGCATCAATTCTTTTTGATCTGGATCTTGGTCCTTGTACGAGTCCTGGCTTTTACACACTTCCAGATTAGTGCATGGTCGAAAAAAGATGCAGTCGCTAGTTGATAGCTTGTATCCCAATACCAGGTTAACACATTCCTGATACAAACCTTCAGAAGTATACAATAATGCAAAAAAAAATTAGAAAAAGAACATTACTTAATTATAGTCATATTAGTTCTACAACCTGTGACTTTTAACCGTTACTAAAGTAATAGTTAAAAAATGAAACATTTTTATCATGATAAGCGTTTGTATATACAGTACATACGTACCAGTGTAGGTTATTCAAGTGTTGCATTTTTGCACTTTGTCGTTGAAACTGCAGGAATCATTGATATTTTATCGGCTATGTACAGATTCCTGAAGGTATTAAAGTGTACACAGCTTTATATTCTAATTTTTTGAATGATGCACTTTTTCCTTTGCATGCACATTAACCTTCGGTTCTAGTAATTCAAGTCTTGAAACAGTGCAAAAAAATAAAAACCGTTCAATGAGTTCTTGTTTCCTTAGAACAAAAATATTCGATGTCATATTGTGTGTCAATAATATTAAGCAATTATGTCAAGTTAGCAAGATAAACAGGGCACAAGCACGGATTCAGTTCAATTTGAAATTGTAAGAATTCAAATCCATATGAACAGGATTTCACGCAAAACAAAGTTTTAAAAAACCCATGAGAATGAAAAAGAAGAATTTTAAATTATCGAATCCAGAACGGGGTGGCTCTCGGTAATACCGTACATGTGACTATACTACGTAGCGAAACCCAGTAAAAAGGGTATTGGTTAGACTTGCTAGAAAATAAAAGTAGTCCTGCAAAAGCAATTTGAGTTTCTAACAATCGCTGCAGCGGTGTCATTGAGGTGTTGTTCAAGACTTTACGGGGTAGGATTCCCACAAAGCATACACAGTTCCTCATAATGAACTAGATCTTAGGGAGTAATAGAAAACAGATCAAAGAAAATGAAAAAGATTATTCTCAACCGTTACGTGATCATCCATGCAAAGGAAAGTTCAAATATTAGCCTACACCGGCTAATTACCAAGTTTCAATTGTAAAAAAGTTAGCAGAGAGCGATCAATTTTTATTAGTTTGTTCTAAAATATTTACTTTGTTCTAAAATATCTGGTCTGTATCCAGATATTTGCCGCAATGGCAAATTCAACAGAGATCGTACAATTTAAAACATCAATCGCAGACGAAACGATCACAATGATAGGCGGAAGCACTGTGGGGAATATTTTTCCGTGTCATATTTGTGTAAAAATATCTATCTATACCAAAGGCCAGGGAAAAAGTAGAAATTTCATAAGAAACAGCGTCTACATGCTCTGTTCAGAGGGACGGACGCGAGCAAATCTTAAACATTTAAAAACAAAATGTATTGCTGCAAAAAATAGGAACAGATACGAGTTTGAGAAGCATGGGTGTACTCAAAATAGAAGTGATGCTGGGAAAGTTGTGTGTGAAGAAAAACGAGAGTATTATCACATACGGAAACCATCTTATAAGAGAGCTGAAGTGAAAAAGAATGTGGACGGATGCGCTCATATTTGTAAGGTAGTATGGGGAAATCAAATGCTTCCCTCTGGGACATATTTAAGAGGTAAATGGTAAAGTACAGACGTGAATATGGTAGGAGCAAGAACAGAAAAAATTTGGCAAGTAACACATAAGGAGGAAGCTGAGACATGTACACTTTAGAATCGGGCGAAATGGAGCAGAGCAATGAGAGAGGCAGATAATGCAGTCAGGAGTGTTAACGAAAGAGGTGAACATCAGAAGAGAGAAAACGAATTCTTTGAAAAGAAGGCACGATAATGAGAAATAGAGTTGAAAAACTTGTAAGCTATGACACCATACACATAAATATTCGGCTAATAAGCATTAGGAAAGCAGTGCTACGTAATCTAATGATACAGTGATGCTAAGAGACCAGATGAGTGGATTCAAATTATTTAAACGCAAATTCAACACATGTTATTAACTCAATTTGTTCACTCTATTCGAAAAAAAGGTTTGAACTAACTGAAATAAATCATGACGTGTTATTTATCAGATATGATTAAGTAATGTACACGTTCCGAAGTCAAAGCTCGGGGAGCTCTGGTGTGCAGGTCAGAGCATCCATGAAATGCTCATGCAGGCCGCAGTAATGCAACTGTCAAGTTTTTGTATGCTACGAGCGTACGAAATGTAATGTTAAGGTGTTCATTGCAGTGTGAGAATAGAGGACAGAGCCAATTCCAACCCCTCTAGTATTCTCAAACGTGCTCCATGACACTGTAACGCTCATCATGTAACAGGCTCTGTTACTCATCCTATTGAAGTAGTCTGTGAGCAACTCATCAGTTACGCAAACGTAAAGAGCACCAGGTAGATTGTAGATGGCATCGCACTACTGCACGGAAGGAGAGCATTTACCGCTGGTGGGCAACTGAAACAGGATGCACACCTCCGTCGCTTGCAGTCTCACTCCGCTTTCTGAACAAAGTCCTGGGGTCAGCCTCAGCCAACCGCGGACACTGCAACAGTAGTGAAAAGCACTTATTATCTTCAACAGGCAAGGAACACTTATATACAATAAATTTTAAATAAACTATATAACATAATTTAACTTTAATTGAGGTCATATGCCTGGTCAAATTTGACGAGTTTCCAGAATTTATTTTTTGTAATTATACGTGATTGGATAAAATTTAATTTTATTAATTACAGCAAAATTTCATGAGCACAAGGAAGGTTTCACAACTGCAACTATCGAATTTCACACCTCCGAAACTTAATTACAACCCCAGAGAATCAGGAATGATTACTGCAAAACAGCGCTACTCCATTTACTCTTTGAATAACTGCAGATATGAAACCAAAAACTACTGTTGACAGTGCTAGCACAAATGAAAAGTCAAACACTAGGGGTTAGTTTAGGATATAGGAGAAAAACACATGCGATTATAAAGGGTACTGATAAAAAGTATACTTCTAATACCTAATTGGAAATTTGGTAAAATGAGGCTCTACTTAAAATCGACTACAAAGGAATAGCCGTCCGCACTTCTTTTTTCCTTTGTTAAGCTAGGAAGTCTGATATCTAAGGCCACGAAGTTCAGCGGTCTACAATTCAGAAAGATTTCGGTACAGGGATGAAGTTCCAACGTTCAGGTGGGCTTCGGACTCATACTCGTTAGCGTGCTCGTCGGTGTAAATTGCTGTACTCTACTTTCCAGTGAGCCTTCACCTAGCCCCTGGTGACCTTCGCCTGAGTCGAGTTCCCCAACATACCTTCGCCTAGCATCGGACAACCTTCCCCTTAGGGACTGTGTCGCCTCCACTTGATCTCAGTTTCGGTTAAGGTTAAGGGATGTATAATTTTCTGAGACTATGTGGTTCCTTCCTTCGGTTTGGTCTTTAAGTAGTTGTTAGAATTTTTTCCTCCATTTCTACTAATATTTTTGTTTGTTCTCCAATCAATAATTTAATTTTAAAGCCCTTGATCTTTGTCCTCTATCTGGTTCATGACATTTGCGTAAGAAATGACTCGGGCCTTCACATAGACTCACCAGCGTTTTACTTCTTTGACCGACGATGTTTAAGTGTGGCGTAAGCTTTTATGCTACTTTCGCTGTAAGGTTTATGATTACAGTAACTGTGATTCTAAAGTAGGAAGTCAAAAATAGGTCAGTCATGTTCAAAAAATAACGAAATAGCGGTTCTACTTTCCATTCGTGGGTCATCTGTGAGCCTTTTGAGAGAAATATCAATCGGGCTCTGAACCATACGTGGTGTAAATTTAGTAACCCTCATGCAACTGCCGAGAACACGCGTGCGGGAAAGCTGCCTAAATTTGCGTGAAAGGTGCTCAAGCTATGTGAAGTGTAAGAGAAAACAGTCTTACGGAACGTACTAACCGACGAGAATGCTTCATCCACCAACAAAATAAATCAAAGTGAACAAATGTTTTGAACGTAATAATTTTGTGCAAAATTCACGGTAACAAGCTGAGCACAGCTTTCACAACTTGAAAGAGCAAGCTACCTTCTTAGACGTCTTAGGTCTAAGCAAGATACCAACACCAGCAAGACGTTTCACAACATAGCGCTGTCTTCATCGCACCTAATCCATCTGTACTGTACACCCTCCACCTACCTTCCTCGAGATTAAGCAAGCCACAGTATTAGCCAGAACCATACACAGCATCAGCTAAAAACCAATGAAGCATCAAACAGAACCAATGGCTGCATAAGCCAGAACTAGTCAGAACATCAACCAAAACCAGCCACAACACCGACCAGAACCAGTTGAAGCTTCAGTCAAAACCCGCCACACAGCATTAGCCATATCAGTCACAGCATCAACCAGAACTAGTTAGCATAAGTCAGAACCAGCCACAGCATCGACCAAAACCAGTCGCAGCATCCATCCACCAAAACCAGCCACACAGCATCAACCAGAATCAGTGACAGCATCAGTTAGTATATAATTATTTTCCACGGAACTGAATTTTTTACCGAAAAGAATTCATTGAACTACATCCACTCATAACAAGCTAGGCATATGCAGCACTTGAAAGGACGCTACCCCCATTGGCTTGGAGAAGACACATTCGACCGCATCCAGCCAGCCAACTGAACCCAGTCTCCTCTACTCACACATCCATCTCTCTGAACTCACGCCTCCGTCCCTCTGCCCGCTAATAATTTTCCAGCTAACCAACAAGTCAAACGTCGACAGCCTACGAACGCGGAAAGCTTTCTACGTGCATGTAAAACAAGGATTCAAAACTTTCTACGTGCGTGTCAAACTAGGATTCGTCGAAGTAAAAACTGAAACTAGGAACCATGAAAGTGAAAACTGAAACTAGAATTCATCAAAGTAAACACTAGACCTTATTGAGGACATGACTAGGACTCATTGAGGACATAAAGTAAAAAAGAATAACGACACCGAATGGGAGAAATAGACATACATATATATAAATACAATGATAATAAATATAGTTATAAAATAGAACAATTTAGAAAAACTGTGACACATTTGCAGGTTCGCTGAAAAAAAACATCAATCCATTACAACCTTTTACCTGCACGTGATTACCTATTCCAGTGTATCAATATTACAGTTAAATGCATCAATATAGCTGCAACAAACTTTTAACGAAAAATCCATTGAGTGATGGCAACATACATGGTACTCCTCCACAGTGTGTAATTTTTCTGTGCTAGTGCTTTTAAAATTTTTTACTTGCTTTTGTGAGTGGAAAACCACCTTAAGGTCATATGGTGTAAGATTTTTCACGTGACCTTATTCAATCTCAAAGATCAAATTCAGTATCTCTAGCATGTAAACCAAACAGTTCAGTGATTCTTCTACTATGTTGGATACATACGCTCGGAAATCTGTGAAAATTGATTGAATAGCTCTGAACTTGTGTAAAACCTCTTTATTTTTTGTGAAAAATTCAAAACGCTACTTTCGTGCGAATAAAAACAGAATAGTGTTCTATAGACCGAATAATCTTTGAAATCCGATTTTTAACATCAAATTAAGCGACTCTTGTCACTATACCTGCGCGTAAACTGAAATTATTTGTGTATTTTTTGTGTATCGCTTAAATATTGTTGTGGTGCCTTGGAAATATCGTAATTAATTTAGTTTATCTTTGAGACGACAATCAAAATTACAATTATTTTAGTAATATTTTAGAGGTCATTTTTGTACTCATTTCACGTCATTTGCGACTAGCATTTTAAGTGGAAAATTTAATCGTAGTCGTGACTTCAAATTGTAACTCTCGTTTATATGTATAAGATCATAGTCAACCACGAGCCTATAACCTAAGTGCCTGTCAGTTCTCTCACAACCGTTACCCAGTGAATAACAATTCTATTCGCGCCTTCAGTCTCTCTGACGGTAAGTTTCCTATTGACAATGTGTTAGGAAATTTTGCGTTTCACTTACTTACCTGATGTTCCTTAAACTCGTCATTTTAGCTTAGCCTAGATGTTCCTCTGTAGGCCCAACTGTTCGTTTACTTCCTGTGATTGTTTTCACTAATTTGACGAAATTCTCGTTGCATATTATACCACAATGCAGCAAATAATTTACTTACTGTCCGCAGTATTCGTATTATATTTGTATTGTTTAAATTTGATTTTACCGCACAATGTTTGATTGTGATTGATTTTACCACAATGATAAAATATTTGAATAATAACAACTGCATCAGCCACCAAATTAATTGTCTAATTTCGTCTTACTTAAGTCTCAACGTTCGAGTATTTATGACGAGTATACTATAATAAAAGATCGACCAGCCGTTTTGATACGGTTATTAAATTTCATGGCCTCGTTGAAAAGCTGCCTATCAGCATCTCGTTTGGTCTTCCCTTTAGCAGCCAGCTAATTAGGCACGATGCTTTAGTATTTTACTCAACAGTTTTCTTATAAAGATGCCTTGCGATATTGATTCTTCTTGCTAAATTCTGTATTTATTTCGAGTTACTTATTGGTCCTTATCTGGACAGGTTTCAGTTTCAGTTCCAGTTTCGGTTTCGGTTTTACGGATTTCAAGTTCTCAGTTTTGGTCCTCCGTCTTGACCCCAACTTCTGCTCTGACTTTGATCGGGTTCAATAATAAATCTGCAAGCTACGAAGCCGATCGTATTACTACCCCCGAAGAACTCTCCCTAAATGACGACAACGGAAAAATAGCCGTTCTCTAGAATTCTTTTGAGGAGGAGGGGAAACCATGATAAACATTATTTCCTCCTGTGCGGATAGAAATAAAATATCTTCCGGTGGTCTAAAATTATTGTGTATGCTGTATCCGCTTCTTTGAGTTTTGTTTTGGCAAAATACGTATCTTTTGAAACTTCTGTTCTGTAG
>VCRD01001351.1:47302-61320 GCA_006783055.1 Trinorchestia longiramus
AAGAACTCTCCCTAAATGACGACAACGGAAAAATAGCCGTTCTCTAGAGTTCTTTTGAGGAGGAGGGGAAACCATGATAAACATTATTTCCTCCTGTGCGGATAGAAATAAAATATCTTCCGGTGGTCTAAAATTATTGTGTATGCTGTATCCGCTTCTTTGAGTTTTGTTTTGGCAAAATACGTATCTTTTGAAACTTCTGTTCTGTAAAACCTCTCTGAGCGTACTTTTGTGCAAACAAACTGAATAATACTTACTATCGAACTTAACATTTTCTAATAGTTTACTATTAATTCAAAATAAAACAAATTTGTGAATCCACACTATCTGTGAAAAATTATTCACATAGACGCTCAACAACTCGATAGAATAACGTGACATGGATCAGATTATGCAGTCAGATGAAAGTTTGCAGGCTAACCAAAACACAAAACATGTTTCGAACGCAAAAATTAAACAACAAAACAAAAAAAAGCGTATATTTCCAATAAAGTTAGAACATAAGAAATGTAACAGCATTGGTTTAAAAAAAAACACTGTAAAGGTAAAAATTTGGCAAAAAAAGGTAAAAAAAACACTGTAAACGCTGTAAAGGATGTAAAGCCAGTTTCAGCCTGCAATTCTTCCACATCAGAGGTTGCACTATGAATGAATGTCGCTTCTGCTATGTTACCTATAAATTGTCACACAAAATCGAAGAACTTCGCCGAAAACTGACGCTGCTTGCAAGCAGCCTAGGAAAAATTTAAAAAGTAAATCACGAACCAATGTCAACTTCAGCCACCGGAGACGTACCATGACAAGCAGCTATGTATCGATAACCAGCCTCTTATTATTTAAATTATTGGAAACCACCACCAAATCAATGATAACTAAACCAAAATTATACGCTGTAATCTTAACACACTGTCTTCGGTGTGCCTACCTGTAGAATAACGAAAAGCCTCATCACCAGATCAACAGAGACTCATTGCCAGAGCTACAACAGAAAAACCGTGGTGTAACAAGAGGGAACAATTATCACTAATCCCAATTTTCAATCTCCCCTACATAAACCGGACTACTCGTCAAAGTCGAGCACCCGGGTCTAACATTACACTGGTCAATAAAGAATTTTTTCCAAAGAAAACAATAATTGTATCTCATAAGTTTTTGCATGCAGAATTTAAAAATAATGTCCAATTCTTTCCATCACCCACAGTTTTTGTGTTATACAGTATTTTCACCCACATAATTTATGCTTTATTTACCGTGTATTGGCATTAAAGTCCCAAAAACGGTGTTTCACACCATTGATCAAAAAATTTTATGAACATTATTTTGGCTGCAAAGTGGGGGACCAGGATGAAAGCTGGGCCCCTCATGTGTGTTGTGTAACCTATCAGATTTCTCATTGCATGGCCGAAAGGTCCACGCCATATGTTTTTTGCCATCCATATGGTTTGGTGAGCACCAACAGATCATACTTCAGATCGCTACTTTTGCTTTATTTGCTTCCGATGTCCGACCTCTTCACAGTGGAAGTAACACGGGCGCCTAGGTGGGCCAAACACGGGCGAAACCCTCCTGGCGGGCTCTAGGGCTCACCTGCTCCCCTCTCCACTGCTGCTGTTTTTTCGGCCTGGAGGCGTCACCCACATGAGTGGCGCCGCAACTTCCTCTCCCACCCTGACCCATCCACCATCGAGTCTTTCCTGCTGTGAGGCAGGGTCCACCCAAACCTTGGCCCCCAGAGCTAACGTCTCCCTGCCTTTCCCTGCTCTGTTTGCTCCTGCCGGGTCACTGAGAGGGAAGTCTCATTCCTGTGTACCTTCGGCCATCACTGCGTCCACCGGTGCTGCTCTCGCCTCGCCTCGGTTGCTGCCTACACCCCTCCCTGTTCTTGCCCGTCTTGCTCTGGTTTACCCCAGACCTCTGCCTCGCGGGGAGCCAGAGATACCCCACCCAACCCAACCTCTAGTCGACCTCCCACCCCTCCCCCAAACCCCTCTCCTTCTCGGTTACCTTCCCACCATCCACTCCATCACCAATCCTCCTTCCTCCCCACTCATTCCCCTACTCCAATATAACTGCAATGGTCTCCAGCATTGCTCTTCGGAACTCACCCACTTCACGTCCACTCATTCCGTCCTCATAGCTGCTGATGACACAATAGAACACCAAGCAATCTCTTTCCCATTAGATAATAGCCCCTACAGACTCTACAACATTTACATACCCCCTCCAACCACCTGCCCTCCTGCTTACTCCCCCGACATTTCCCACCTCCTTAATCATCAATCAGACCTGAATATCATTATAATATCATCGATTTCAATGCGCATAACCCCGCCTGATTACCAGGGCTGCAACGAGAGGCATCAGAATAATCAGAGCCATCAACTCCAGCCTCCTCATCCTCCTAAACCAAGATTCCCCCACCCGCCTCCCTTTTACAACGGAAATCCTTTCTCTCTTTATCTTACCATCATCAGCCCCCATCTAGCACTGAAAACCACCTAGACACCCCTCATTTGCCTAAACTCTGACCACCTCCCCATAGCAATTTCCTTAACCACCAACCAACCCTCCTCCTTCCAAACAACTTTCCCACAGAACCTTCACCAACTTCAACAAAAGAAACTGGGAAACCTTCAGCCTTCACCTTTCATACCGAAGAGATCTTCCGTAATGCCCCACTACCCTCCTGCACAAAAGGAGAGGCTTTCATCCGTCTCACCCTTCAAACTGTTGCACATCGTTTCATCCCCAGGGGCCGTAGGAAAGATTTCATCCCGAACCTTGCTCCCTCTGCTATTCCCCTCATCAACCAATGAGACCTACTTCGTTCCTCCAATCCCAATGACCCCTCTCCCCCCGATCTCAACAACATCACTTTTACCATTCCAACTCACTCCCGCCAGACCTGGATTGACGAAAGCCAGCCCCATAGCATACAACAAAAGCCCTCCCAATCCTGGTCCCTCCTTAAATCCCTCTCTGGCATATCCAACAGTCAACCCCAACCAACCTATGTATCACTTTCGGCAACCAAGTCACCCCCTCTAAACCCAATCCTACTATCGCCAATTCACAATTGTTCTTCACTTCCGACGTAACAAATCAATCAACAAGATCTTTAGATCTATTCGCAAACTCCACCCTCTAGACCAGATGATTCTTAACCGCCGTGTCGCGACACACAAGGGTATCGCAAAGCTCCCTCAGGTGTGTCACGAAACTCTGACGAACATCTGAAAACACGGACAATGTGCATAAGTCTCAGTTATCTCGGTTTCAGGTTCTACTAATGTGCCTTGGAGGAAGGAACTTCCATCTCATCGATTGCTTTCGTACTGGACACTCAATTTTGACCTCTAAATTACAGATGGATTTAAACTAAATTAGCTTGTGACTAATCATAACTAGACCTGAACGCTGTTTTCTATGTTTGTCTATTTTTCAATTTGATTAGCTAAGAATCAGTGTTGTTCACGTACTTTCAAACTATTGTTTTTGGCTCGCAATACTCAAGTTAAATCAAATGGTGAATTAATTAAATAAGAATATTCAGTTTTTGTTATTGGATTGGTAAAATAAAGGTTGGTTTTTATCATATATTTTAGAAGGTGATTGAGTGAAAACAAAATTGAAAACTACTTAATGTCCCAGTATGACATAGGAGGTTGACCGTTGACACACGAATCAGTTTAACACTGCCTGTTGTTTACTGTTGTTGATTAGAGTGCACGCGTGTTAATTGCTTATGAATACCCCTTCACAATGCATAAATTTGTTAAAAGGAAGGATGTTAGTAATGGGCGTGAGGTTGAAACAAAACATACGATTAAGCCCACAACATCCAGCACAAAAAAAAAGTTTGCTATAATGGAGAGCATTGTAATGATCATTTGAAGTTTGGATTTTCTTGGTCTGGAGATATTGCTCAACCATGTCCATTATGAGTAGTCTGTTATGAAAAATGGCCAATGAATCCATGGTACCAAATAAGTTACAAAGATATTTCACGAATAAACATTCCTACCTACAAGATAAAGATCTTAATTATTTTCAAAGACTGTTACAACAGCAATCAAAGCAACACAATGTTTTTCAGAGAACAATTACCGTGTCTGAACGGGCTCAACTCGCTTCAATTGAGGTAGCTGAACTAATAGCAATGAAATCTAAATCCCACAATCCCACAAAAGATGGTGAAATACATGTTAGGTGAAACAGCTGAAAAAGAAATTAGTAAAATTTCACTTTCAAATGATACAATACACAGGAGAAATATAGATTTATCTGAAAACATCCAAACAAATGTTCAGAAAAACTTAATGGATCTAAATTTGCTTTAATAGCTGATGAATCGACCGATATCAGTAACAGTGCTCAATTGCTCGTATTTGTTCGTTTCATTAATGATGATGAAATAATCAATCAGTTTTTGTGTTGTAAAAAAATGCCAACAACTACTTGAGGTCAAGATATTTTTGATATGATAATAGGCTATCTTAAAAAAATGAATTTGACGTGAAAGTTTTGTGTTGGTATTTTTACTGAAGGTGCACCGTGTATTAAATGTTTTGCATCACTAGCACAGAAAGAAATTCCAAGTATTGTTTGTACTCATTGCTTTTTACATAGAGAAGTTTTGGTTTCAAAAGTACCACAAGATTTGAAGCAAGTGTTACATCAAGTACTTGAAATTGTCAACTGCATTAAAAGCAGGCCAATAAAGTCGAGATTATTCGAAGAACTATGCGAATCAATAGATTCTCATGCATACCGACGTTCGATGGCTGTCTAAAATTAGAGTGTTAACTTGCGTTCATGAATTACACAGGGAACTAATAGTATTTTTTGATAAAGAAAGGCACGAAAGATTCTGTAAATATCTTCGATGTGAATTTTGAATGGCCCAAATGGTATATTTAACGGAAATATTTGGTCAACTTAATATTATGAACAGTGGTATGCAAGGTTGAAATAAAAATATTCTTAACTTCGACAGATAAGTTGGTTTCCCTCAAAAAGAAAATTGTTATTTGGAAAAACAGCAAAATTGGGCGAGTTTGATGTTTCCTACAATGCGTACTAACTGTGCTAAGGAAACGAACACTATCGTGGTTGAACATCTGACAGCGCTCGAAGAAAACATCGACCATTACTTTTCGTCCCTGAACACAGAAAAGTACGACTGGGTTCGTAACCCTTCTGTAGGTGTTCCTTCTAATAGGGGGTTTAAATTATGTGAAAAAGAATTGTCTATCATTTCAAGTGACCGCAGTCTTAAAATAAAGCATTCAGAGGTAGATATCGACACGTTTTGGATTTCAATACAAAAGGAATTTCTTGCACTAGCTGAAAAAGCCTCATTAGTTCTTATACAATTCTGTACTCCTTATTTGTGTGAATTGGACTTTTCTACCTTAAATAATATAAAAAATAAGAAAAGAGAAAGACTAAGTTCCACTGAATAGGAAATGAGAGTCTGCTTATCAAACATATGACCAAACATTCAAGAAGTCATAAGACAATACCAGGCACAAGTTTCACACTAGGTAAGTGGCAATTCTGGGATACTAACATAATAAACTATCAGACAAGTCTATATACATATATATATATATATATATATATATATATATATATATATATATATATATATATATATATATATATATATATATATATATATATATATATATATATATATATATATATATATATATATATATATATATATATATATATATATATATGTATTTTTAAAACTCTTTTACAGTTTCATCATATAATATTTAAAATCATTAGTGTATCGCGACAGTTTCATGGGCTCGCAGGTGTGTCGAGGGGAAAAAAGGTTGAGAAACTCTGCACTAGACCGATCCATCACTCCCACGAACGACCAAACAAACGAAGCCATCAAAAAGTTCGGCACTTCCATCGTAGCCAGCCCGTACAAACTCACCATACTCCACATCCGCCACCTCAGCCCCTCCGGCATAACCAAGCTCACAACACCTTCAACCTCTTCTTCTCCCACGCCACTATCCCTTCTATTTTGAAAACAGCCATTATCATCACCATCACCAAACCTGGAAAACCACCCTCACTCAACTTTTCTTACCGCCAAATCTCACTCCTCTGTCCTGCCGTCGAAGTACTGGAACACTTGCTCCTACCGAACCTGACGGCAGTCATACCACTCCCTGACTCCCAACACGGTTTCCGCCTGCTTCACTCCACCACCACCGCTCTACTTCCTCTAAGTCACACAATAGCTGCAGGCTTCAACCAGTACCACCCTCCACTCAGCACAACTATCATGGCCATACACTTCTCCAAAGCTTTTGACACCGTCCCCCACCCTCAACACATCTCCTAAATCTCCTCTCTCCCCCTGAACCACCAAATAGCCCCCTGGCTGGTCTGCTACCTCAAGGGCAGATCAGCCAAATGCTCCTACAACCACCGCCTCTCCTCCTCCAGACCCGTCCTAGCGGGCGTCTCCCAGGGTTCCGTCATATTCCCAGCACTCTTCAATCTATTTGTCTCCGATTATCCTTCCACTGCACCTCTCATCACCTCGTACGCTGACGACTTCACAGTATTAGTAACAACAACCAAAATCCCTGACGCCTCTACCATCCTCTTCGCCACTCATCTGACGTCGCCACATGGGCGCAACAAAAGGACTCAAAGTATCAGTAACTAAATCCCAATCCTCCCTCTTCATCCCTGACACCCACCAATCCCGCACCAACCCTGATGTCACCTGGGAGGGGACCGACCTAACACAATGACGGTCCCTCAAAATCATGGGAATTACTTTCGACCCCCCTTCACCTTTACCCCTCACATAAACACAATCTGTGAGCAGCCCCGGAATATATTGAACATCCTAAAAATCCTTGCTGGTTCCTCCTGGGGCCACCAAAAGGAAACCATTACTGTTCTTGGAGCTGTCATTAACTCAATTGTCACCTACGCAGCTCCCATCTGGTTCTACAACGCTTCTCCCTCACCCATAGCGAAACTCCAAGCAATCCAGAACGCCACCGTTCGAATAAGCACCGGATCCCACAAAATGGCTTCCGTCTCGCACCTTCACAAGGAGACGAAGGTCCTCCCTGTAGGCGACCATCTCTCCCTCCTCTGCTCCCAGTACCTCCTCAGCTCCCTCCGCCCTCACCACCCCAACTACCTCACAGTCACCCAACCCTCCGGCCCTCGCTGCATGAAACATACCCTCCAATCCCGCTTCCTACCCTCCATAGCTCACCCTCTATCCCCAAACAGCAACTGCCTTCCCTCAACCTATAGGCAATCCCTAAACTCTCTCCACTCCTCAGCAGTTCAGCAGGCCATATTTGCAGCAGGCCCCAACAGGGTCCTCCCATGTCCTTCCCACCCATTTCTGAACAAGAACAATCCCTTTCCAGATTCACCCGCACTCTCTTCCCCCAACTCCGATCAGACCACAGCAGAGCCCTGAACTTTTACCAGGCCCGGATAAGAGCAGCGCAGGACCTCACGTGTCCTGCCTCCAGCGCCGCGGACCAGACCACCAGCCACTTCTTCAGCTGCCCCGACACTCCTACCCACCTTACCCTTTAAGATATCTGACTGGACCCGATGTCGACGGCAACCTTCCTCTCCAGTATCCCTTCACTCTGAACCTATTTTCCTCCTATCCGCCCACCTCATCCGAGCCTTCCCCGCACCCCTGAGTTCCTCCTCGGATCACCCGCTGGGCAAACAAAAACAAAAACATACTTCAGATTGCTACTTTTGCATTACGAATGTAAAAGGTATACAATAATATCAAAATCCAAGCATGATATATAATAATCTAATTTATTATCTGCTTTGAGACCAGTACCCCACAGTCTAGACTTCCATGTACCTGACCCTCCAAAACAAATGGAACTAAGTGATGTTGAGTTCAGTGAGAGGGTTATGGAAAAGAAACAGAAAACATGGACTATCAGTTCATTTGTTCAAGTGAACTCCATGTATGGAGTCAGGGAAATCTGAATAATCTTGGACGGGATTTCAACTTGTCAAAACAGCAATCTGAACTTCTTACTTCCTGAAAAACTGGAATTTACAGAAAGAATCCAAAGTTAGATTTTATCGTAAGCGACATTGTAATGAAGTTTTTCGCACTTTAGGATGGGGTGTATGTTCTCTTATGTTTTCCTCTATCATGGACATAAATTTCCTTCTGTTCTTCTGGCCCAAGCAACCAACATGAGGGAAACTTGTGAGAGCTTCTATTGCAAAAAATTAAGTATGAAGAACATAAATGTAGTATCTGTGGTGACAAAGGTTATGGCACTTTTAGTAGAAATGCAGCTGGGTTACAAACTTTTTGCTTTCTCTGCGAGTGGGACAGTCGGGAGAAGAAAACATTATTACAAAAAGAATGTGTGGCTGAAACAATAACTGGCATCAGGAGAAAAAATATTGCCAATTCTCCATTCGTCGATTAAGAGAATTTTAGCTGCCATCTTTGTATTTCAAGCTCTCATTGACGAAAAAATTGGTTGCAAGTATAGATAGAACTGGCAAGGGATTCACATGGTTGAGATAAAGCTTTCTACAGTTAGTGAAGCAAAATTCAAAAAAGGTATCTTTGTTGGACAGATAAGGGAACTGATGAGAGACCAAAATTTTGATGAAGAACTGAATGATCTCGAAAAAGCTGCATGGCTGTCATTCAATAAAGTTTACTCAGGGTTTTTTTGGAATCACAAACCAAATAAGCAATATAAAATCATAGAAGAGCTACTGACATTCTATTGTACACGGCCTTGGGAAGCAATATGAGCCTAAAAATCCACTTTCTACACTCTCTCCTGGACTTTTTCCCAACAAATATTAGACGCCGTTAGTGACGAACTGGGTGAAGATTTCATCAGGACATTCTAAGCACGAGAAGCTAGTATAAAGGGAAGTAGACCTCTTCAATGTTAGATAATTACTGTTGAACACCAAAAAGGAATCTCCCAGAAGCAAAAAACGCTTGAAAATCATAGATTTTTACATTTAAACGTTTCAATGAAATCTCAGTCTCATTTATGAGTTATAATAGCCTAAAATTGAATATACTATCACAGAAATACTATGCCTGATAGAAAAACTCTAAAAACATAATTGAAATCAGCAGAAAATAATCATTAAATTCGCCTCCTTTTGTTGTGGGACAAATATTTTGTTGAATTTCGTTGACCAGTGTTTTTGATTTCATATACACAAATTCCGTTCATTAACATGTCAAAGAACAGACTAGACTAAACACTATTCTGAACCTCGGCATGACGACCTCTGACCTCAGAATAAGTGGATTAGAAGTTACAGACATGATCTGTGATAACCATATGATAGACTTCGCGCTCGAAGTTCACAAACCTTACACTAGAACTTAACACAAAAACGTTCTCGACTACAAACGGGCAAACTACAAACTAATGAAAGACGTGTTTGGCACCATTGACTACGAAGTATTGATGAATAAAAACGCCGATGAATGCAATAGGATACTCAAAAAAATCGTAACCGCCACAGAGCAACAACGTAAATGAGGCCAACCAATAACCCTCCTTAGTTGCTACACGAAATTAAACGCCTCATAAATGCCAGACAACAGTCATACAAACGACTTAAACGTTACCAAACAGAACTCTACCGTAAAGAACATATCTGCACCTGCGGGGCCGTTAAGCAAACGATAAAATCTGCAGAGCGAAATAGAGAAATTGCTTCTGCAGCACAAGCCAACACTAGCCCGAAGAGCTTCTACAAATATATAAATGACAGGCAACTCAAAAGAGACACTATTGGACCACTGATCGACCCCGAATGCTCAATTCAAACGGACAACGGAAACAGAGCTAGAATTCTTAATATATGCTATACCTCTGTGTTCACTCACGTAAAGTTAACTGAAATCCCGCAATCTCATGCTTTAAATCCTCATGAAATCCTGACAGATAGAATAGAATCAGGCTATAGGAACGAACCTTCTGGCCCATTCTTGGGTCGGATAATTACTTCGATAATTATTCGGTTGTTTACCCAAGTCCCATGCCGTATTTCTAGCCGCGTCAACCATGTCGGCAGCGGGATTCGAATCCGGGTCTTTCCGCTCGCAAACAGATTCGCTCACCAGTCGACCAAGCTGGTGATAGTCGACCAAGCTGGTGGCGTATTTAGAGTAGGAAAGGTCGAAAAACAGCTCAGCATTTTAAATCCATATAAGTCAACCGGACCCATATATGATACGACCGTACAAAAGCCGTAAACCTTGTATATCTAGACATTCAAAACGTCTTCGACAAAGTTCCCCACAAAAACTGATGGTCAAAATGGAAGGGCATGGAATATAACGCAACTACTCCCGATGGATACGAAACTTGCTCACTGGTCGCACTCAACGAGTGATGATTCACGATCAAGCCAGTGATTTGACGCACGTAACATCAGGAGTCCCTCAAGGGAGGGTTTTAGGCTCATTCATCTTCATCATCTACATCAGCAACCTTAACGTCGGAATCACCAGTAAAATCAACAAATTCGCTGATGACACGAAACTTAGTCACAAAGCACTCACCGATAGGGAAAGAGTAACTATCCAATCAGATCTCAACCGTCTTCTACAATGGGCACAAAACCTGGCAAATGAACTTTAACATTGATAAATGTTCAGTAATGCACGTTGGTGCTAAAAACCGGCATTTCCAACACCCAATGAATGACGTGCCCATTGAAGCAGTCCTGCAATGAAGAGATCTTCGTGTCATTGTAACTGAAAGTTCCAAACACGAAAAACAGGTGGAAAAAAAATCAGAAATGTGAGCAGGAATTTTGGTTTCCTTGCACATAATATTACCGCTCTATAAAGCGCTGGTTCGGTCGCATTTGGAATACGCAATGTAACCCTGATCTTCTACCCTACAAACAGATATTAATAAAATTAAAAATATCTAGCGTAAAGCGACGAAAATGATTTTAAAACTCCGCAAATTCAGCCACAAAAGACGTCTACAACAGCTTGAACTTATCTACCTGGGACAAAGAAGACTACGAGGACAATTTATTGAGACCTATATGTATCTCAACGGCCTTAACGATGTTACGAAGGCCTTTTCGAAAGAGACGGTAACGTGCGAACCAGAAATAACGGCCTAGAATTAATACTGAGAAACTTCAAGACATCCCAAGCTATGAACTTCTTTTCCGTTAAAATTACTGCAACTTGGAACCAGCTACCCGAAAACATCGTTCCTGCTGGCACTGTAAATAGATTCAAAAACCATCTCGATAAAGATTGGATTACGAACCCCCAGGATTATAACATGCTGATTCTATGTCCCTAACTCCCAGAGCCTGCGTATGATTGAGATAAATGTGCGTGACTAAAACGACTGTGCGTGACTAAAATGACTGTGCGTGACTAAAACGACTGTGCGAGACTGAAATGCCTATGCGTGAATGAAGTGCGTGTACGTGATTGATTTGACTTACGGGATTAGGGTGTGCGTGCATGATTGACGCCTTCACTTTAGACGACATGGGACTCGGGTATCAACCCAAGAATGGTTCAAACGGCTCGTTTCTAATGCCTTATTCTATTCTATTCTTCTCTAAACAAACATAAAATACGCGGGAGCCAGATCTGTGCGACGCGTGACGGCACAGGTCCCTAACCACAACGCATGTCGTTGTCGGCACCAATGCGTTTATCGTAGTCGAGCTTCGGGGAATTAAACAGAGCCGCTACAATGCTCTCGCTAAAAAAATGCTCTCGCAGAATGATATAAGTGTACGGTAACAACTTTGAGTGAGTGTATTGTACGGGAATGGTGGTTAACAACAAACGAAGGTTTAGAATCAGGGAACTTTCTGAAGAATTTCCAGACATTTCAAGATCTGCTTTGTTCATAATTGTACGAGACCTTGGATACTGGCAGCTATGTGTCTGTTGGGTCCTGGCCCGTTGTGCCCGTCGAGACGTATCTCACCTCAATGGTGGCTAACTCCTTTGAGGAAGGAATCGAGAAGCTTGTGTCACGATATGACAAATACCACAATCGTTTTGGCAATTATATAGAAAAATAAGTAGGACTCTGCAGTACTTTTTGATGATACAATTATTAAAATATGAAAATTTGTTTTTCTTCCTAACCTTTCGGAGATTGAAAATAACAGCCCTCGTACTACGTGATGAAAACTTAGTTAGTCTTTCAAAAACTGTTGAAAATATCGAAGAAGCTCTTTGTTTAACAAACAAAGTATGAACATCATATCATTTTTTTATGATCAGCAGCAAAGGGTTTCCTTCCTATATTTGCTATACGAGTTTCTCAAGGTAGGGTGCTATGAATTTTGATCACCCATTAGAAAAATTTGGTAATCCCTCTGGAACAGAAAACGAACATCAATAGAAATTGAGGGTCTGTACTCTGGGAAGAACGTAGGAGAAATGAATGAAGACAACATATCACCAAGATACCTTTCTGCGTTAATGTTACAGAAAAAATGAAAACTAACCTGCAAGGAATCTCTACACTTAAGAGCGTAGGGAATAAAAGCATCCAGTGCAGTGTAGCGCTGCTCGTGACTTGGGTGCGTGCTGAGCCAGGCAGTAACGTTGCTCACGGCCGGTGACGATTGCTTTCCCTCGAACAAACGCGCCTGCTCCTCTACCAGTTCCATGCGTTGCCAGAACGTTGGTGCCTCGCGGACGTCGTAACACGCCTGGTAGAACAATTATTGTACGTTAAAAAGTTTTTGAGAAATGTTTCAAAGATTGTAAGACACAAACACAAGGACAAACGTATAACGTCTTTCGATCATTTTTCAATAAACTCGAGTTCACGACACCAGCAAGCACGTTCCGACATACAGAATGGTAAGATCACACAAGGGCCAAAATCCAAACCCGTGTAGATGGTAAGTGAGAACTGATGACAACAGTTAACAAGCTATATGGTAATTCTTTTAGCTAGACATTACTTTCCACGCTTTTGTGCTAAGAAATGTAGTTGCAAAATGTTAGGAATGCAGTTAAACTGTGCATATGATTATTCTGAAGTAAGAAATAAACGTAACGGCCCTTTCTGAACTCAGTCGACCTCAAATTTGCATACTCAACTTCGTAGATTAACAGGACAACACAAAGTTTTTAATTTTCATCTCTAAAAACATTCACGTTAATCTATTGCTGGTAATCGTGCTAAAACTAACACCCCGATTCACACAAAAAATACTGACACTTCCTTCCACAATACACACGCATTACCTCAAATATGACCTAAAACAAGGTGCACATGAAAAAGCTAACCTGTAATTATGCAAGGTTTAGAAAAAAATATATAATAATTGATTTGGTATTCATCCTCGTGGTATTGACACCTCACTCATGTAGGTCGCCTCTTGCCAATTCTCCGAGTTTCGTCACATGTGACTTCTTTTCCAAATCTCAGTTTGGACGTATGACACTTCAATGCACATTTAATTTATTATTTATTGACCCATTGAAATCATCATACTCATCAAAGAAAAAAACTATAATTTACTTTCAGCCTACGACCGGCCGGTCACGTGAGACCCTCTTCTATAATGGCTTATGTAATGCAACTAACAACACCATATGAATTTCATATATAATGAACACTGCACCACACGTTCTCTCTAACACTTGATAAGTTAATTTCAGGCACGATAATTCAACATAACCAACACTAATACCATAGGTTAGCATTGAGATTTTGTCATTTTAACGTGATAAGATTTCACAGTCACTTTAATTAATTATTGACTAATTCAATCACAATCTAGACACCTAAGAAATATCCTGTGGGTTTCCCCTTCCACTCAGTCTTCACCACAGTACAGCAAAGCATAGTATAATAGGATCAGTCAGGAAATCTGGGGATAATGACGTCATGAAAAGTCGCAACGTCTCAGTGACGTGAACACAAAATATCCAATCAGAGTACACAAACGACATTCTTGAATCATGA
>VCRD01001351.1:102082-132333 GCA_006783055.1 Trinorchestia longiramus
GGGGAACACAAAGTGGGCTTGTTTTCGACAATCACAGACAGGCCGGCTTCACTGAAGTTGTCGGTCATGAACAAACACACAAGCCTTTCTTTCGATCTTGAAATAATCAAGTTCTTGTACTGCTTCTGCAGGTTACGTTCAGGTTTGAAAGCATCAAAAGAAGTAATCTTATCCTTCTAAAGAAAATACCTCAGTTGTTGGTTTTCCGCTTTCGCCGGGCGAGGTGTAAGTTTTGGAGATGGCAGACATGAAGCAAGCACATTGAAGATACTGGGAGGGATTCCAGGTCGCATAGAACCACCACGCAATTTGATCAAAGGTGGGTCAGCACCCCAGTGTATTTCACAAATAAAAAACTTGTCTGGATTAACAACAAAATTTTCACGAGCTGGTAGAACATCAAGTTATCACCAGCTTGGTCGACTGGTGAGCGAATCTGCTTGCAAGCGGAAAGACCCGGGTTCGAATCCCGCTGCCGACATGGTTGACGTGGCTAGAAATACGGCATGGGACTTGGGTAAAACAAACGAATAATTATCGAAGTAATTATCCGACCCAAGAATGGGCCAGAAGGTTCGTTCCTATAGCCTCATTCTATTCTATTCTATTCTATTCTGTTCTATTCTAAGTCCCTTCTGTCTCTCAGACTGCTCTTTCGGGAGGCGAAACACACGGCGCCTGTTCTCCTTACTGTAATCACTCCGACAGTTCACATCCCCACACTTGTTCGGCATTTTTAGTACATATAATTAGCAATAAACTTTATAAGCAAACAGCATCCACTTAGAAATGCAGCAATGTGCCTCGAAACAAACAATAATGTCCGATTCAAACCGAGCGACAGACGGCAATGTTCGCACTGTGGCAGATGGTGGCTAACTGAGCTTACTCAGCTCAGTGAACTGGCCTCCGCTAGCGTAGTCAGCTATATGATCGTGCACGTCCTGTTTATAGTAGTCCTTGCGGGTAGCTTAAAAGGCCGCGTACGCTAAGCAGGCAACACGCCAGCAAAAACCCTCAAGCACGAAATTTATACTCCAGCGATCGCTCCTATTGCGCTGTACTGTAGAGAAACAACAGTGAGAAACTCAACGCCAAGAATTATAAGAAAAAAAAGAAATAGAGGGCGGAGTAAGACCGTATAAAACGTATGGAACGCTGAGAGTTAGGGGAGTTTGGTAGGTAGACTTTGGGAACAAAGGTGCATGACCTGCTTGTAGCCATGTATGTTAATTTAGACACCTAGGGCATGATAGGACAAATGAGAAATTCATTCAAAGCGAATTAAATTAAAACCATCATACCAACGGGCGTCTACAGATTTTACACGGACACTAAGATGTGTGCGTTAAGGGAATTCTTAATTGTGCATTGTTGCAACACCTAGGTGGCTCATAGAGCAGGGAACACATGCCGCGACGTAGATGGGAGAAGCAATCTCTTGTGGTAAATGTGTCTGAGTTAATTGAACCGTAATGGATGAATACCGTGGATATTGTTTGTAGGTGTTCTTTACGAGTGTTAAATTTTTACATCTTCGCCACCAGTGTGGAATCTCCAGGGCAAATGGCAAGTACTAAGGTTGATATCATTTAAGGTAAAATGAGGTCAACGATCAAGAAATTCTCGAATTTTCAAAGCGAAAGTTTTCACTGAGTTTGATTGTTTAGTGTCGAACCTAACTATTCAGCAGTTAGGAATCAGATTAACCCTTTAGCGACCAATTTGTTGTTCTAGTGTCTACGTCTAAGCTCACGAAGACCGTCTGTACACTGATGCAATGAAGCATGCTGAGAGCCAGGCAGCCAAAAGAACGACGCTGTAACATGCCGCCGCGTTCAAACCTAGTAGCAACTTCATATTGCTCACTGTTTAATTATTAGAACAATTCTCCCAAAGACCGTGAAAGACGACCGAATAGTCCACTTGGTCGCTAAAGGGTTAATCTGTTTCAATAGGGTATAATATTTTGTGGTTCATTTGTCACAATATGGTAGACACCTGCCATTATTTATTTTTTGACCATTAGAATAAAGCATGCTTAATCATTCTGGGTTTATTTACTACCCTTCCTCACGTTTGCCACAAAAAATGGAAACCTTTTAATTATTTCATGTGGAGGTTTAGGGCCCTCCGAAGGCGATCATGTCATGTCTTCTTCTCATTTGTTTAAGTAGGTAATTTACAAGCATAAATTAGAAATAACGAAAGAGAAGCAGCATGTAAAAAACATGCATTTGAAACCAAGATTTACATATTTTTGAGAAACAGAAAATAATTTGTCATAAGCAATTAATTAACAAATAACCGAACGAAATAATCTACATGAAAGATAATAGTAGAGCAATATTTCTATATCGCCACACATAATACATGCTAAAGTAGGAAATATCGAAAATAGGAACGGCTCGAAGCTCAAGATTTTTTTTCAAACAGTAAATACTGCAACTTTTCGGGTAACGGCGGTTCCAACATACAGAGTTCCGGGGTTGAAACGCCTATTTTATTAAATTTAGTCGAACATCAAACTCCAAGTCAATCAATATACGTTGATGATTTCGCATTTGTCTCCGCGCGACAAACTGCTGAAAGTATAATAGTTCAGCTGGCTGAGCATCGAATATTTTTCAATTTCTGATTTCCTAATTAGAGTAAACCCAGTGTAACACGCTTGATTTATCCCAATAAATGACCGTGCTATGTGAAATGGTGGTGATCGATTTGATAAATCTACGTGAAATATAATTCATTCAACGGAAATTTACACTACCAATTTTAAAATTTAGGTGTTTACTCAAATAATGCACACCATATATTTTCAAATAGGAACGCCATGTAAAGTCTTTTCGACAGCTTTTCTTCCTCCTCGTTTTGTTTGTATAATATTAGGAGTACCGGAAATTTCTATCCTGATTTTTGTTCATAATAATATTTAAAAGAAATATTACTAGAAAATTTTTTTCTCAACGCCATCATTAGATATAACCCTTCTCCATCTATTTGGGAGCTTTTTAATCCCTTTTCCAAAAAACTTAACATCTTTGAAAAAAATAAAGCAATTAAACTCCACTTCAACCTCGTAAACATTTGTGAATCTTTTTCCGCTGATGAAATGCTCTAAAGAACGTAATAAGTGAAAATCTGATGGAGCAAGTTCTGCCAACCTATGGACTTTACTTTTTCTTAAGTTTGTTTGGCAGAATGGGGTCTAGCGTTATCGTGTTGCAAAATGACTCCTCTCCTGTTTACTAGAGCAAAATATTTTTTACGTAACGATACATTTAGACGTTCGAGTTCCTGACAGTAAAGGTCTGCAGTCACAGTTTTTCTTTGCTCCAATGAATCAATGTCAAAGAAAAGAAAAGAAAAGAAAAGAAAAGGAAAGAAAAGAGAACAGGACTTTCCGGTTATCCTAATACATCGCATTCTAGCAGGGAAGTTCCTTATCGATCAATCGGCAAACTTCTAAGCTCATTTCAAGGTCAGGATCGTTGTGAAGAATCTTTTGTTTCAGCACTTCAGAAGTTCTGAATAACTCATTAAGATGCTACAAACTCATTTCCTGTTTTGAGCTCCTTCCCCATTGTCAGGTAAGTCGTCAAGTTCATATGCACGCTGTTGACCAATATTATATACATTGGTTATAGATATACGATTATCTGGACTGTAAGTTTTGATACAAAAAATGAACTCTGACATAAATATGCATGAATGAGAAAAGAGCTATTTTATTCAATTATATAATTATTTACCTATTAAACTGCCTCCTAGATCAACTCAAGTGATTTTATCAAACAGCCCAACCTCCATCAAATATGGAGTAATATTTATAAGTACTTATAAATAATATAAGTAATAAGCGCACTTATACGTATGTAATAAGTGCTTACCCATATATCTGAAGCGATTGTTGTGAATGTGATCAAGGACAACAAGCTTCCGACGCTTCGGGAGACGATGCCACCACATGCGCAGAGCTCGGCCTCCCAAAACCACCAACACTCGAGCAAACGGCCGCACAAGCAGAGCTATGGCGGGATGAATGTAGCATGACCTGCACAAAGTAAAAATACATTTTGAGTTTCAGTGTTTGATGGACAAAAAACCAATGTATATCCATCAACATAAGTAAGCTTATGAAAGAATAATAAAAAATGAATTCGATTGAAAATACGGAAGGGATTGGGAATAAAAATTGTAAAAACATTTACTTAAAATAATTTCACGTTTTTAACATTTTAAAGAATATATCCAGGAGATAACAAAATATAAAGAAACGTAACGTTTATTCAACTTATTGTATAATATATCTAATGATGTACACAAACTTGAAACCCGAGAGTAGAGGATATAATAATTATCTCATTTTAGAGGGTGTACAACCTGCATTTCATTAGAAGTACACATAATTTCGAGAATGGACAGAGGCTCATGAATCTCTGAGTGTATCATTTAAGCATGGGTCTGAAAATTCTAATGAATCACTTTCAGTAGCTAGTTGTTGTTTGCCCTGGGGGTGATCCGGGGGGGGACTCAGTGGTGCGAGAGAGGTTCGGATGGGGAGGCAGATAGGAGGATGGAAGTAGGTTGAGTGAAGGGACACTGAAGAGGAAGGTTGCCGTCGACACTGGGTTCAGCCAGAGGTTCAGAGAGGTAAGGTGGGTGGGGGTGTTGAGGCAGCTGAAGCGGTGGCCGGTGGTGTGGTCCACGGCGCCGCAGGCAGAACACGTGGGGTGCTGCGCTGCTCCTATTCGAGCCTGATAAGAGTTCAGGGCTCTGCTTTGGCCCGATCGGAGTTGGGAGAGGAGAGTGCGGGTGGATCTGGGAAGGGATCGTTCTTGTTCAGAAATGGGTGGGGGACAGTTGGAGGACCCTGATAGGGCCCGCTGCATAGATGGCCTGCTGAACTGCTGAGGAGTGCAGGGAGTTCAGGGATTGCCTATAGGTGGAGGGAAGGCAGTCCCCGTTTGGAAATAGGTGAGCTATGGAGGGTAGAAAGCGGGATTGAAGGGTATGTTTCATGCTTCGAGGGCCGGAGGGTTGGATGACTGTGAGGTAGTTGGGGTGGTGAGGGCGGAGGGAGCTGTGGAGGTACTGGGAGCAGAAGAGGGATAGGTGGTCGGCTACAGGGAGGACCCCCGTCTCCCTGTGAAGGTGCAAGGCGGAAGCCATTTTATGGGATCCGGAAGCTATTTGAAAGGTGGCGTTCTGGATTGTTTGAAATTTAGCTATAGATGAGGGGGAAGCGTTGTGGAACCACATGGGAGCTGCGTAGGGGACTATTGAGTTGATGAGAGCCTTGTATGTGAGAGTGATGGTTTCCTTTTGGTGGCCCCAGGAGGAACCAGCAAGGGCTTTTAGGATGTTTAACCTATGACGAGCCCTCACACAGATTGTATTTATGTGAGGAGTAAAGGTGAAGTGAGGGACATAGGTGATTCCCAGGATTTAGGGGACCGACAGTGTGTTAGGTCGGTCCTCTCCCAGGTGACATGAGGGTTGGTGCGGGACAGGTCAGTGACAGGAGTGAAGAGGGAGGATTGGGACTTGGCTATTGATACTGTGAGGCCCTTCTGTTGTGCCCATGTGGCGATGTAAGAGGAATGGTCGGAGAGGATGACGGAAGCATCGGGGATATTGATTGTTGTTGCTAGTGCTGTTAAGTCGTCAGTCAGAGGTGCAGTGGAAGGGTAGTCGAAGACAAACAGGTTGAAGAGTGCTGGGGATATTACACAACCCTGCGGGACGCCCGCTAGGACGAGTCTGGAGGACAGGTGGTGGTGGTGGTAGAAGCATTTGGCTGATCTGCCTTTGAGGTAGCAGACCAGCTAGCGGACTACGAGGTGGTTGAGAGGAAGAGAGTAGATTTGGGAGATGAGTTGAGGGTGGGGGACGCTGTTAAAAGCTTTGGAGAAGTCTATGGACATGATAGTTGTGCAGAGGAAAGGACGGTGCTGGTTGAAACCAACAGCCATAATATGACTTAGGGGAAGTAGGGCGGAGGTGGTGGAGTGAAGGAGGCAGAAACCGTGTTGGGAGTCAGAGAGGGATGGCTGCCGTCAGGTACGGTAGGAGCAAACGTTTCAGCACTTTGACTGCAAGACATAGGAGTGAGATGGGGCAGTAAGAAGAGCTGCGTGAGGGTGGTTTGCCAGGTTTAGGGATAGTGATGATGATGGCTGTTTTCCAAATGGAAGGGATAATTGCGTGGGAGAGGGAGAGGTTGAAGGTGTTGGTGAGATATGTTATGCTTAAGAAGTCGAGGTGGTGAATGTGGAGTATGGTGAGATCAGGACCCGCTGCCGTGGAAGTACCGGACTTTTTGATGGCCTACTTCGTTTGGTCGGCAGTGAAAGAAAGGAAGGATCGGTCTAAGGGGTGGAGTTTGTGGATAGATCTAAAGATCTTGTGGGATGATTTGTAGCGTCGGAAGAGAGGGACAGTTGTGAATTGGCGGCAGAAGGATTGAGCTATAATGGGGTTCGAGGTGGTGACTCGGTTGCCAAAAGTGATGGGTTGGTTGGGGGGTTGATGGTTGGACTTGCCAGAGAGGGATTTGAGGAGAGACCAAAATTTGGAGGGTTTTACTCTAGGCTATGGGAGTCGACTTTGTCAATCCAGGTCTGCCAGGAGTGAGTTGAGATGGCAGAGGTGATGTTGTTGTTGAAGTCGGAGACGGGTCATTGGGATTAAAGGACCGAAGTATGTCTCGTTGGTTGGTGATGGGGATAGCAGAGAGGGGAAGGTTCGCGATGAAATCTTTCCTATAGCCCCTGGGGATGAAACGATGGGCAGTAGTTTGGAGGGTGAATCGGATGAAAGCCTCTCCTTGAGTGCAGGAGGGTAGTGGAGCATTGCGGAAAATCTCTTCAGTGTGAATGGTGAAGGCTTCCCAGTTTGCTTTGTTGAAGTTGGTGAAAGTCCTGTGGGGAGGTTGGGGAGGTTGGTTGGTGGGGAGGAAAATTGCTATGGGGAGATGTTCAGAGTTCAGGCGAGTGAGGGGTGTCCAGGAGGTTCGAGGGAGGAAGGATTTCCGTTGAAAGGTTGGTGGATGAGTAAATCTTGATTTGACAGTAGCTAGTTCGCTCGACCATTTGTTCAATGTTGCTTAACACTGAAAAGCAGGAAAATCAAAAGTACATCCTTCCTGACACTTGGATCTGTGCACAATCGCGGTGAAGGTGCGTGACTGAAATGTTTCCGCGTTATTAATGCCTAAACTTTAAACGGCAAGGGATTCGGGTAGCAAACCAAATACACCAAATGGTTCGTTCGTGTTGCCATATTCTATCTATTTATTTTACTTGTGATGAGAAGACTACTCGGAATTGGTATCAAAAATTTCAATATAGGAGGTTTTTATTCACACCGGGATGGGCATCGGTCTCTCATAATTAAATTTTTTTTTGAATATTAAAACGATTCTTTCCTGCATAATACAGGTCTCAACCTGCTAATTCAACTGCCGGCATCGAAGAGAAAACCACATCAAGGTTCCAGAATTAGGGACGAAGATACCAAACTTGGTACAAAATCCCTTTAAATGATTGGTTTGATATGTTTGGTTCGACGCAGCTACTTGGATTTTGGGAACAACGGACAAAATTTCCGTCTGGACATTATGTGCGGCAATACCAGACTCGTGAAGAAGTATAAAATGAGCACTGTATTGCAGTACATATTTCCAGTGCACAGCAGTATTTCACTCTGTTAAACAGGATAGTGCACTCAGGAAAGATACAAGACTCTCATTTCTCACTGTTTTGCAAATAATATTGGACATGAACCCCTTTATAGTCGCATCAGTAACTACGGACAATCAACCCTGATTGACCGAGGATTCTCCTTCTTTTTAGTCCACTGAATAGAGATATAAGTACACTATCAGGGATCAAGACCAACTAGCCTGCAGTTTTTTTAGGAAATTAGTTTTTGTAACTTTATTAGAAACGGTTACAACAGGGAGTTACAATTTAAAAAATCAACTCCATCAGATAAACATTAGTTGTCAAAATACCATACAACAATATAATTTGATTACCCTATTATAGTTAATAGCTCTAATATAGTTAGTGAAAAAGTAAATTCATATGATATTCAAGAAACAATAAATAATTAGTAATGACGTAGGACAGTTATAAGTAATAAAACTATTTTTGCCTAATGCTAAGATATTATTTACCTTGAAGTGTGTAGAAATCGTTGACCAAGTTTTAATGGATGAAAACAATAGCTGTAACTGAAATTTTAAAAATAACATCGAGACATAGAATTCTTGATCGAGAATATATAGACATCACCAGCTGCAGGAACAAAGCATCTAATGGGAGTCTTGCCTTTATAAAACGATCCACAGTGAGTTAATAATCTTATAAACATAATGACATTACATCTGAAATTAATAATGTAATACAATGAGTATACGCAGATCAACGTTTTCTGTGAAATAATTTAAGTTTGAACATAAAAATGAAAACCAATAACATAGCTGTTTTAATAATAAATCGTGGCTATTATTCAATAATTGGAAAAATAATAACCGATTTCTGAACAAATGTATACTCTTGAATAAAAATGTAAGCATATTTTAATTAGTCAAAGTATCAGGTTGTAACTAAAGTTTTGTTCATTTTTTTAGTCATAACTTCAGGAAATCATTACATTAAATTAACATGTAAATGACATCTGTAGCCATTTAGACCACTAAAATAATATTTCTTCTTTCAGATTTCGTCAAAATTATTGTAATAAATAACTATTCTTTCCCAAATGTACACTACAAGTAAAGAGCAAATTAGGCATATTTTACAATGAGAATTTCAGAAGGGCAATGCAGCAATTTCGGCAAAAGATCCCTCAAAAACACATTGAAATGATGTGGTTTAGGCTCAAAGGGATGACACTGCATCCCATAACCAGCAGGTTACTCTTGAGCAGCGATGCATTATCTTGTTCAACACCAATAAGACTATGCAATTCCCAAGGATTTTCAATTTCTTTCACTCAAAGTTTATAAGTAAATTCAATTAAAAAAGTAGTATTTCAGTAAAGTATTTCAGTAGGTTTTATAAAAACTTCTCTTAGCATGTTCTGCTATACAACAATCTAATTTGTTAACATAATTCTAATCATACAATTAAATTATTGTATTCTAGATTTTACTTGCCCTTCTTTCCCAGTTCTTTTTACCTGAAACTGAGGGCTGATAGCAGTCGGGACCTTTGTTATGGCTTTCAATTCCTTTAGTGACATCCGACAGTTTTTTGCCTGTGTACTAGGCTCATCTAGATAATAATCATTGGCCATTCCATGATGAAAAACCAGACAAAAGAGAGAATCACTGGGATGGCCAGCTTGTCATAACAGACCCTCATTCTTGGCAGAAAACAGACTCTAGCCTAGATCCCCTCTAATTGCTTCTACATTGCCGTCCACCCACTCTCTATCTCTGCCAGTCTTATAATCATTTATAAACTTAACTTCACTTTCATGTTCAACAAATTCCCCGTGAAATCTCTACTATATCTATTTACGATCTCAAGCAACCTCTTGATGTTGCACTGAGCATACTCAATACAACTTTAGTACGTACAACATCTGAGCAAATTCAGTTTTTCTTCTCCCACTTTCAGTTTGAAATCACTCATTATCAGGCAGACAACTGATTCTTCTGCGTAAAACCAAACAGTAGGGAAGACAGAGTGCAACCCTGTCTCACTCCTCTTACATTCCTAATGTTTAATGATAAAAGTTTTGGTAGCCAACTCTTATTAACCATCAAGTGTAATGCATTATGTGCAAATATATGCATGTGGAGGTGGAATAAGGGGAATAACAGGTTATGTATGCAGTGTACAAAACATCTGGTTTTGGAACGTAGTAAATATGAGCAAAAGCAAGAGAACTTCATGGTTATGGTTGGTGAGCAGTATGTAAATAACCAGTAAAATACCAGATGTGTTGAAGATACGGCTGGTATGAGCTATCTTGCAGGACTGAATAAAAAATGCAACATGATTGTTTAGGATGCAGTGAAGAATTTCCTAATACAGGCATGGAATAAGAAACTTTGACTTTAAACAGTCAGTGGAATATCTGCCAAGCATGAGGGTTTATGACAAGCTGGTTCTCCCACTGATGCTCTCATTTGGTCATTTTTTTGCAGGGAATGACCCACAGTGGCCATGAAAAGTTATCTTAGATGAGCCTGGCATACAGGCAAGAAAAACTCTGCGATGCCACCCTTTTGCACGAGTATTTTAGAGGGAATTAAAGGCTCTGACTGCTGTTGGCCATCAGTTTCAGTTACCCTTTACCTGCATAGTCACTAAATTTACCAGCTGGTTGACTGCACATGTATTCTCATACAGACTTTTCACAATAATTCACTACATTTCTCCCGAAGTAAATTTTTTCCAGGGTATCTAATAATCTCTAATAGTCTACTCTCATATCTCTTCTCAATATCCAGATATACCAGACACACCTTTTTATTATTTTTCCTTCACTTATTTCACTCATTATAAACAAATTGTCGTCAAGTCTATCTCCCTAAAACCATTGTTCTTCACCCATTACCTTTTGTTCTTCCACAACATGCTGCATCCTTTCATGCAGAATACCACCAAAAAAATTCTGTGTCAGCCAGAGCAAAAGGCATATAGTTTTTTTTAGATATTTCATGCTTATATGTCCATACTTGTGCCATAAAAGTACTTCACATTTGTTTCACTTCTCTGGAACTTTCTCACTCCTCCATATCTCAACTAGTTATGTACCGATACCAGAAAAGAGGCCGATACCGATACTCAATTTTTTCAGGTGCCGATACCGATTCTTTTATTTTTATAATAAATAGTAAAACACATCAATAAGAAGCAACAATTGCGCACTGTTAGGCAACTTAGGATTGTACCATGAAACAATGAAACAATGATAATATATTCCATCAAGATAATATACCGTACTCCTTTAGGATAAAGATAGATATCTTTGATAACTGTACATTCAATACTCAAATTTAAAAATTCTAAGGTTGTGGTGCAGAAACATTAATCTTTCACTAGTATCAGGCGACAGCCTGTTCCTTTTCGGGGTGTTTATATTCGCACCTACATACATTGAAAATAAGCTCGCTCTCTACTGATGAGAGAGGGGCTGATAAATGTTTACTTGCAAGCACTGATAGCAAAGGAAACCTAGAGCCTCATTTCTTCTTTCACAGATTGTAAAGTTGAATTATTTTTGCTTCTTGACGACTGTTTCTTTGGTGTTTTTGTCAAGGTTCTTTGACGTGATTCCCCTGCAGTTGAATGAGATGTTGATGAAATTTCAGTCATGAACTTATCAAAGTCTAACAAATCCAAATCTTTTTCTCCACTAAGTCCAGTTGGTTTATTGGCTGAAAAGCCACCTTCGTCACCATCGTGCTGTTGCCAGGGGTTGCTGATGAGGCGGCTTCCATTTCTGTGAATCTTTTTTTGTCACACGAGCAAGCTCCTCGGTTATGCTATTTAAGTTCATTCTAGAAGTAGGTCATCAGCAGCATAGTTTTACAATGTAAGCTTGTAAGCTTGTTATCACCAGCTTGGTTGACTGTCATCACCAGCTTGATCGACTGGTGAGCGAATCTGCTTGCAAGCGGAAAGACCCGGGTTCGAATCCCGCTGCCGATATGGTTGACGCGGCTAGAAATACGGAATGGGACTTGGGTAAACAACCGAATAATTATCGAAGTAATTATCCGACCCAAGAATGGGCCAGAAGGTTCGTTCCTATAGCCTCATTCTATTCTATTCTATTCTATTCTACCTTAGATCATAATATTAGGTTGTTACAAAATAATGGCCGATTTCAGAAGCATGCATTTAATCCTTAGTAAATGAACAATAGAGATGTTAAACGTAGTCAAAATATGAACCCTGAGCAGCTATGCATCTCTGCCATCGGACTACGAGATTATTTATCCCTTGTTGATGAAAAGTTAATGGCTGTGATGCAACAAAATCTTTGAAGGTCGTTTCCACCTCTTGTTTAGACCTAAAAGTTTTACCATCCAAAAATGTGCTTAAGTGCTTGAATAAATGATAATCAGTAGGTGAAAGATCTGGAGAATATGGAAGATGTGGTAAAGTCTTGTATCCCAGTTCTGTGAGTTTATGGACGGTCATTCTTGCAACATGTGGTCGCGCGTTATCGTGGAGCAGAATTGGACCACGTCGATTCACTAATGCCGGTCTCTTTTCGCTCAATCGAGCATGCATAACAGCGAGATCATTGCAGTATCTCTCTGCATTAATGGTCTCATTGACTCCCAAAAAACTGTAGTGAATAACACCTATTGCAGACCACCAGACAGCCACCATAATCTTTTTCTGGTGCAACATTGGCTTTGGGAAGTGTTTGGGGGGCTCATCACGATCGAGCCATTGACCTGATCGTTTACGGTTATCATAAAGGACCCACTTTTCGTCACAAGTGACAATTCGGTCAAGAAAGGGATCGTTGGTGTTGCGCAGAGAGAGCATCGAGCACACTTCAAAACGCCTAAGCTTTTCATTCTCATTGAGCACATGGGGAACCCATTTATCGAGCTTTTTCGCTTTTCCAATTATCTTCAAATGGTGCGAGACTGTTGCAGTGCTGACACCAAGTGTCTGAGACATTTCTCTAACGCTTTGACGTGGATTTTGCACCACAACCGCATGCAGATGCTCGTTCTCGAGACTACCCAAACGTCCTCTACCCTCTTCATCTTTAAGGCTCTCACCACCACTCTGGAATTTCCCGAACCACCTTCGTACTGTCCGATCCCTTGCGGACTCTTCTTCCCATGCTCGGTTGATATTGGCAGAAGCTTCGGAGGCGTTGTGCCCAAGTTTGAACTCGTGCAACATAAGTAGACGAAGGTCATGTTTTGTGATGTTCATCATGGAGGGATTCTATCCCTCAAAATTATGTTCTGTCTGAAAAGAATTTATAAAATATTAATGAGCACACATTAGTTGTTATGCATACCAAGGTTCATCAAAAATAAATTTAAAAAGTTGCGTTAAAATTACTTTTCAAATCCCAGACCTTCGAGCGGCCATTATTTTTGTAACAAACTAATACATAGTCAAGATAGCATTGAAAACTGCAAGATAATCCTTGAATCGATCTTTTATCGAGTCCTTAAGAGCAGCAAGAGTAAATCCAAGACCTGAGTAGCTGCAGAAAGTAAAAAAGAATAGTGAGCTTTGGAAGTATGTTTAAAAATTAAGTTGATTTGAAATATAAAGGTAAATTGGAAAATATTTAAAATTTGGAATATGTATTAGTTTAACCCTTTCAGTCCTGACGGTACTTCTCAGGTATTTTTAATTTAAGTACATTTTAAGATGCAGAGCAACGCGTGTGTCTGTGCAAACGCTGATAGCGCATTGCAAGCTACAGCTTGATCAGAACAATGCAGTGACCGTAAAACAGCAGAGAATTTTTTCCAAAATTTGACGTTAAACATGTTGAAAAAGTTCTGATATTTGCATCACAGTACCGAAAGGGTAACTTAATAAGTACCACTGTTCTCACCTGGTACTGCCATTAGCCTTCTCAATGAAGAGCGCCAAGAATTTTATTTGTGTAATGATTTCTGATGCGATTGAGGATTTTCCTCTCAGACGGACTGTTGTGTTGTGGAATACTTTCAACAAGCTTGTCAACTTTGCGATTAGCTTCCAATAGTTTACATCAAGTACTGGTATGTTTGCTGTATACACGCAGTAGCTGGCAACAGCCTTCTTTTGCTCACACAAACGATCTAGCGTGAAATAGGTACTGTTTCACCTCGTAGACATGTTTTTTATGAGTTTACGCTCAGACAGCTTTTGCTGTTTTTGCAGGGTCAACAGTTTTCCCACAAGTCAGTAAAGAATGACTGAAGTGCCCAACAATTTCCTTGCAGTTAGTTATCACATCTTTGACTATTCTTTGCTTAAATAAAATATCATGAATAACAAGTTGTAATGTGAGCAAGAAAACCACTGTAATCAGTATCGACTATACCTTTTGCCATATTGGCGCCATTATCACGAATAAGCATATGTACTTTATAGAATGGTATATCAAAATCAGAAATGACACTCTCAATTACCTCAGAAGTTCTGTTTGATGTATGAGAGCCAAAAAAAGGAGCAACTCACGAAACCAAAATTTTTCCATCAAAATTTTTGTTGATGCTGTGCGTGTCAGACTTATAAATGGAGGATTGGAATTATTTGTCCAAATATCAGAGGTGGAACTTAAGTTTTCAGAATCATCAACTATGTTCTTTACTTTATTACGTACTTTGCAATGAATTTCAGACAGAAATTTTTCGCAAAAGTACTTTTGGCTAGGAAGGACATAGTTAGGCTTTACTTTTTACATCAAACGAGAGAAACCCATGTCCTCACCCACTGAAAGTGGTTGACAGTCACTTGTTACAATTTCTCCATTAGCTCTATGTATTGCTTACGATCGATCACTATTGATGTCCAAAGGCTGCTTGTAAGCAATAGTTTCGCTAATGGTCATTTGAATTTCTTTATTTTTAATATCTTCTGAAGTGCATGATTTTTTTTGTTGCTTATGTAAGAAATTGTCTAGTTGCCGCTTCTCATTAACTTTCTGTTCTTCTTCTTTACTTGAGACCCTCTTCTTTCGTGAAACAGTTGTATTTGTCAGCATGGTTACTCTTCATGTTTTCTCAAGTTTGTTGTGTTGAAGAATTTACCTTCTTTTCTACCACGTGAAAAAGATTTATTACTTACAGCACATGTAGCTATAGCCTCATTTGTTTCGTCAACAGTAAAATGTTTCCATACTCATGAGCTTGAACTTCTGTTGCTGGCAGAGGCCATGATAGTTCAGCACAAGCAAGATACACACACCTACGACCTTCGCGGCTCAACCACCTGTAGCGCACTGAACTTAACCAGGCTCAGTGAATCACGAGATGCCAAGTCGTTTTTTCTGTCATGTCAAAGCCTCTTGGGCACATAATTGAAAATTAATCTACTCGAGAAATATATTTTGTAACATTTAATACGAAGTTATGAACTCTGTAAAACAAATAATATGCATTATTCATTAAGAAAATTTTAAATTAAGTAACATCCTACTAGCATGCGTTGCGTGATCTCAGGCAGATGGCACGTGTTCTTACGTGTGTTTGTGAACGCGCGTACGCACACTCAAGCCCCTTTTCTCGGTGTGAATGAAATACGTTGGGACAATAATTATTCATGTTCAATCATAATTCTTGCTATGTTTAACATTAAATCTAACTTTTACTATTATATCTGATGAGTAATAAAATTTACACAGTTAACGTTCGTTATTAAGCTTGTCTTTCGAAATTTTGCATTACCAGTCTCGTGAAAACAGTATAAAAGTATCGGAGTATCGGTTAAGATCCTTCATTTTTTTGGACGCCGATACCTATACCGATACTCGAGAAAAAGGCCGATACTGCCGAGACCGATACCGATACTATCGGTACATCTCTAATCTAAACAAACATTTCAACATCTCAATTATACTCCTAACCAGTAGTTTTCCTTTTTCACCGTACTTAAAAACCTTTCAACATCTTCACATGGAATTTTATCTTCTATTTGTAACTCATATTCCCCAATCTGACGATTTACTGGTTCTTCATCAATCAAGTGCTCATTCACTCCACCAATGTCTTCCCAAAAGTCCACAGCTGTTTTCACCATTTTCACCCTGTCACTCAGTTTGCACCCATCAACCATGAATTCATAGATTTGCACCATATTACTACCTCTATTACTGCCTTGTATGAAATCATACTAGTTAATTGCATCTAGATGCATTTTTCTGAGATTTTTCACTTTTTGTCTCATTTATCACCAGCTTGGTCGACTGGTGAGCGAATCTACCAGTCTGGCCTCATATATCTTTTTTTACCATTTCACTGAGCTCTGGACACCTCTTATGTGCCATGTCATTTATATACGATAATCTTATATATTTCATACATTTTTGCATTTCATGTTGATTCTTATTCAAAATCTTTCTTCTCATTTGTTCATCTTTCATCTCTCCGGTAAAGCACTTTACTTTTCCAGTACCTCTTCTGCACATAACTTTCCCAATCATATGTTCTGCTGCATCATACAATGTTTTTCAACTCTTTGATCAGGTCATTCACATTTCTATTTCTATACCATTCATGTCTTCTCAGCTAAGTACAAAATTATTTCCTGTTCACTACTTTAAAATGTCACTGTTCCCTCCCACTGCTCATTTCTTCCCTAATGTATTGTTTACCCCATTTGTACCTAAGAACAAGCCCTCAGTGGTCAGTATCAATATCAATTTTATTTTCATCCACATACATTTCTCTGACATGCCTTCTTGCTTTTTGATTCACTAATACATAGTCAATTGGTGCTTTTAATTTCTTACTCTCCCATGTATGCAAACTATTCCCTATTGTAACATTCAGATTTAAAAACTCATTCCCACCAAAATCAATCAATTAATGCCCATTTTCATTAAACCCTCCCACCAAGTGTACCAACATGGCCATTCATATCTCACAGTACAATCACTCAGAACCTGCTAAATTCTTGCACTTTTCTTTCCAATGTGGTATACTTCTTCCTATTCTTATCTTGCACTAGTAGTCCTATAGTTGTCATGTAACACACAACTAGAATGATGCAGTCATTTGCTTGCCCTTTCTCACATTTCATTGCCAAAATATCTTCACTCTCATGTTCATTCCCAACACAAATTTTTCCCAATTTCCATTTTAAAGCATTCTTCACAATCAGCCCCACACCCCCCCTTTTTATGCCACTTAACACGAGATTTACCTATCATTTGACACTCATTTTCCTTGCACACAACCTCTCCCTATCTCACATCTAAGTCTCTACTACACCTACAAAATCTAGCCTTCCTTTCTCAAATTCTTCAACCAGGTCATCCAATTTTCCTACCTTCCATCCATGTGTTTATGCATCCAAACTTTACCACATTGTCAGTACACTTATCTACTCTTTTTTCATCAATTCTATTTCAGTCCATTCTACCTTGCATGAGGAGATGGGTGGCCTTGAAAGGTGAACTCCATATCCCGAGAAACACCCAGCCTAGATCAGACCATCTATATCCAGGAAGCTGGAACTAACTTTATGCTTCTGTACACTCTTTGTTTCATAGCAAAAAACATCTCATGTAAATTTCTAATTCACCTCCTTTCATAACCGTTCATACTCCTCATTACATGCCAGTCTTCTGAATAAACTTGTAACAGCCACTCTCACATTCTTCTTTGTGCCTTTTAACTACCCTCATAATTGCATTCACTGTCATTTCCCCTCCATTCTTAAGCAACCCATTTCTACCTCCTTGTACTATAACCATAGTTTCTTCTACTTCTATGTCGTGTTTATTAGGTGCAGCGTAGTTTCTTCTTCTTGTTTCACTTTTATTGGAGTTTCGTAAATGAGTCCATGCAGCTCCACGCCTTCAGGGATGTTTTATTGTTTCTCTGAAGTTTAGCACCCAGGCTGAATAAAGTTACAGGAAGTTTATTCTGCGAGGTTCCACTAGAAGAATTCATTCCCTTCCTGAAATGTTACAATTTTTGAAATTTCAAATGATTTTAATTTTCCTAATGGATGATAAATAGTTAACAACTACATTGACAATTTGCTTTTGAGTTGGTTCAAGAAACAGGTCACCTCTAGGTAAATTTCTCAAACAAAATGGTACATTTAGTGGAGTCAAGGAATTTTTCATAGTGGTACTTTGTGCAGCGTAGTAAGGGCAGGAGAAAAAAGATGGCCAACACTTTCTTCAGCACTACAAGAGCAATAGGCGTCGTCCACAATACTGAAGCGATTGAGGTGTGACCGTAGCTCCGTGTGCTCAACACGAAGACGAGCCAGTACTGTCTCTATGTAGTGGGTCTTGTGTGCAGACCATGGCCACCACTAGTATTGTCTAAAATTTTCAGTAGATGACGTCCCATACCTCTCAACTACTCAGTCTTCTACTTTGTTTTGAAAGCAGTATAAGTGAGATTCTTAGTTTCTTCATAAGAGGACGGCGTTAGTGTGCAGTACCACAACAAATGGGCATTTATTGCTGCCTCATTGCCAGGGACGCCCTTAGAGCCTGGAATAAACTGCAGGTACACGCCATGGGAAGAAGCAACGTTGAGCAGCTTGTTCTGTATTTCATACACTAAAGGAGATAATTTTTTGGCCTTGTATTCTGTATAAGATGCTAGGAGCTCAAGGAGTCACTAAAAATAACATACTTGTCTTCTATGTGACTGATTAACAGTATCCATTGAAGTGCTTCATTGATGGTAATAAACTCACACTCCATAATGTGAATTTGAGGTCGGAGTTTCAAGTTTATGATGACTCCCCTGGTGAGGATAACTACTGCTGCAGATGAAGAACAGGTAGGTTCAACAATGCAAGAGCTATCAGTATACATAGCGATGTATCCCAAGAAAGAAGTGTCCATTAATTCGTGGTACATTTGAAGCACATTTTGATTGGATAGAGAAAATAGTGAGGTAAGGAGAAAATCAGTAAAGATATAGGTTTCCACCTTGAACCAGGGAGGAGAAGTGGTGAAACCAATGGTGCTGCATGGCGAGAGGGAATCTGCAGGTTAACATTGGTAAAAAGAGTTCTTTCACTTGATATCACGGATGGTAAAAGTGTAGAATAAACTTCCTGAGAAGGAAGTTGAGTTTGAAGTAAGTTATCAGCAATATCATTGAAAAGTTGCTGCAGTTTATTATAGTACTGACACGTTAGTAGATCTCTGTGTATTGACAAAGAGAAAATATCAGTTTCCACCTCCATTGAAGATGAAGAAGTTTTGCGTCATCCAGTAGCAATTCGAAGACAATTATTGTGAATGCTGTTTAGCTGAAGGAGATTTGAAGGAACAGCAGTACCATACAGTGGAGCCGCATAGTCTAGTCGGCTACGGATGAGGGTTTTATAGAGGTAGAGTAGTAATTCACAGTCAGCACCCCAATGCCTATGAAATATAGACTGTAGCAGGTTGAGCAATGGTGCACAGGATTGCTCTAGATATTCCATTTGATCATGCCATTGGAGCTGAGGAGAGCCCAACATGACTCTGAGATATTTGAATTGTTTTGTAAATTCCAATTGCTGTCCTCCCACTGTGATAGGAAGTGGGTTAATTCTTTTATTTGTATCAAGCATGCACTTGGTTTTGTTGAAGTATATTTGTAGACCCCATTGTTTTGACCAGTTATGAAGTGCAGTGAGCCGTTGCTGTAGGGTATCCATTGCAATGCGAAGATTGGGGTGTTGGATATAGAAAGCAAGATCATCGCCATACTCACAGGAGCAGATCCCTGCCTCCACTGGCGTATCGTACATCATAATGCTAAATAACAAAGGTGACAGTACTGTCCCCTACAGAACACCACTCCTCGTGATCCTCTCTGACGAGTAGGTGTCCTCCATGAACACTTTGAAGGGTCTATCCTTCAGGTACGCTTGCAGCCATCGCAACGTTGTTCCCCAAACTCCACACCGACTCAACTTATAGATAACTCCCATCGGCCATACTGTGTGGAATGCACTTGAGAAATCAACAAAGAGGCACAGCATAATAGATTTGTTTACCAGTGTTGATCTTATTGCAGCCTCTAGCTTTGTGACTTGATCAACTGCAGACAGTCTCCGTCGGTAGCCTCCTTGCTACCGACAGAAAGGGGTTTGAAGATTTCTCATGCATTTTTATATTAGAGAAGCAGAAGTATCCATAGTGATGCTATTGCAAAAAGAGATCCAAGATTGCTTTTTTGCATTTTTAACCTCATGTTTGATTACAGCCTGACACCGTTTGCATGTAATTTGATTTACTTGTGATGGTTGTTTGATAAGAACTATTTTTGCCTCTTGTTTGGCTTTCACCGCTGCAGCACATTTTGAGTTTCACCATGACTTTTTGTACTTATGATATATATTTTCATTTTTTGGAAACTTTGTGGCTGGCCTCAATCAGATTGTTTGTATAGTTTATAAATTCCCTCTGAAGATCATCCATTCCTTGAAGCTCAGCTGTTGCAGAGCAGCATTCCAGTTCTCCCATGTGCCACTTCCAAATTTCCATGTTGGCCGTTTTCTGAAACCTGCAGTTGATGAAGCCACTCCCATACTGGTTACAACGGGATAGTGGTCACTTCCCATATCTTCTTCTGTTGTTACAGCTACTGTGGCCTGAAAGTTTGCAGAGACCTAGGTCAAATCAAGTGTAGAAAATGAATTCTGGTAAACTTTTTAGGAAGTGGGCAAGGAGGGAGGAGTTATTAATGATATAGAAGAGCTATCCAGCAACATTTGAGCTATTATATAATCTGACCAGTGGTGTTGGCTGGCATCGTATGTTCCCACATAGGACGATGAGCATTAAAATTCCCCACTACAATGCAGGCAGGTTGCAATTGATTCATGTAGTGTATTAGCTCCCTTGTAGTTACTATTTGGTTTGGGTTGTAAGCACAGAGCACAGAAAGTGCAGAGAAGTTTCACAACACTTCAAGACAATTGGGGAAAAATTTTATCAGTTGAAGCTCAGTATAGATGATGTCACTCCTAACAAGTATTGCCACACCACCACCTGCATACGCATCTATTCTGTGCATGTAAATTGCTGTCTACCCAACAAAACGTGGTTCAAAATTTGGTAAAAGCCAAGTCTCATATAGACACACAATGTGTGGCTTGAGGGTGTAAAGTGTAATTTTTAAGTGACTTAATTTATTGTGGACACTTCTGCAGTTCCACTGAAATATATTTAGTCCTTTTAGTGCATCCATTTTGCTGTTTTATTGGTGAATTCAGTGCCAGTAGGATTTTGTGAGCCTGTATTGTTGTTATGGAGTTTTCCAGTTGATTTTTTTGTCCAAGTCTCAGTATTGTGCTTGGTTTTTCCTGTCGGTTAGTTTGCCCAATGACAGGTGTAATTTCCATGGGAGGCAAGATTTTTGAAATTTCCTCAGTAGTCTTTTGGGAGACTATATTAGAGCATTGAGATTGGTCCAGGGGTTGTTGAGAATTTTTTGATGGAGCATGTAGAGATTGAAGTTGAAATGTTTCAACAGCAATTTTGTGTACCATTTCTGGTGCATCCATCTGAACATCTTTCTGACTTGCAGCAGTAAATATCCTCATCAGGAGATCCAACAGCTGGTTGATGGTAATGTGTTTTTGGGTAGGTGTGTCTTGGTTTTTAGTGTTTTCAGATTCTGTAGGTTGCTGGAATCTGGTTTATGTCTTGACAGGGTTGTGTTGGTAGGCAGCACTGATTGAGGTTGAAATAGTGGTGTTGCAGTTTGTTTAAGTACTTGCTTTACTGCACCTCCGTTAAATAACTTTTGTATTTGGCGTGTCTTTTCGACTTCTTTTGCTCGTTTCATTTTTGGGCATCCTCCATAATTGGCTGTATGGTTACCTCCACAGTTGCAGCAATTTCGCCCAGTGGTTGTAATACTCATCGATAATATGGGGGCCACTGCATACAAGACAGCGAGGAACAGAATGCAGCACTATACCCAAATCGCTGGCACTTGTAGCACTGCCATGGTTTTCTAAAACTTGCATTCACCCAGTATTGTTGGTAACCTATTCTGACATATAGAGGTAGCCTGCTTGTTTCAAAAATTACTTTGAACATTGATGTTTTAATTTTTTCCTTGCCCTGTAGATTCGTTCTGCCACAGCTCCATGGAATCCTGTCCCCTTCAGAAATCAGGTAGGTTTTTAATTGAAAGTGTCCTTGCCAAAGGGTCCAATAACTCCTACAGAAGTGCTCTGGCTAGCCGGAAGCCGACATTTGACCGTCCAAGGGCCTATCTCTGTTATCTTCAGCAGTTCTGAAGGGTCTTCATAAGGACTATCCATGGTGACAACAAGTAAGTTCCTTCCAAGATTTTTGGTGATCTTGCCAATACCACAGTTGTCAAAAGTAGAAGCTGCCAGTGCTTTATCAAGTTTAATTTCATTTTGAAAGGAAACTTTTGTTAGTAGGATTATCTCCTACATGTTGGACCAAAACTATTGTTGGCTGCATGGATGTTGCATTGTTTGTGTTTACTTCTCTTGGTCTTTGTCCTGGTGTGATTAGGTTGTCCTCTTCTGAACTCATGTGAAGACTTCCATCAAAACCCTCAAAGTTTGGTATTTCAAATTGATATTTCTAGTAGAAAGTGTATTTCCTGTTGGTTGTAGATATTATTTCAGGCTGAATAATTTCTGAGGTCATTGTTGGTGCTTCAAAATCCACTAGGTTTCTTTCCTTCGGTCGATCCTCTTCTTCAAAATATGGCGTAGTTGAAGGTGGTCAAGTAGATTCTTCCATAGGGGGCCAGGCTTAAGATTCTGCCCCTAAAGAGAAAACAGAACCATTTCCCTCCTTATGTGTTCTCTGCGGCATACAAGTCTAGGCTTTGTTAACTATGCTTTGATTTATTTCTATCTTCTTCTTGTTCTGTTAATAGTTACAGTGGCACGCTTTTTTGCAATCACTCCCTTTTTTGATAAGCCTTAGACTTTGACTTTGATTTGAGGGCCAGCGTTTGGCTGGGACCTTTGTAACGGCCTTCAATTCCCTCTAATACACACACACTCACAGGATGGCATCCCGGAGTAATTCTCCTGTAAACCAGGGTCATCTAAAGTAATTCCTCTAGGGTCACCCTGAGTCATTCAATGCATATAAACCAGCCAAGTGAGGGCATCACTGGAATATCCAGTTCGACATAAACAGCCCCTCCAGCTAAGCGGGTAGTCACATCAAAAAAATGACTATTCAACATCACTGTCGCTTATTCCATGCATGCACTAAGAAATATTTCATTGCATCCACAACAGTCATGTTACATTCCTCTTCCAGCCCTACAAGATATCTCATACCAGAGTCCTCTTCAACATACCTTACATTCCACTTGTTTTCTCCACACTGCTCATGGACCACATCCATGAGGCTCTCTTGCTCATGTTCATATTTACTACATTCCAAGACAAGATGTTCAACTGTTTCCTCTACTCCTCTGTTACATAGCAGACATAACCTTGTATTCCCCTCATTCCACCTCCATGTACGCCTATTCACAGTTAATGTGAAACATCTGACAGCAAACAAGAGTTGGCTGCCAAAACTTCCATCATAAATTTCAAACCTTAGTACATTCTTACTGGCATATCAAATTAGAGTAGTTTTCCAATTCATACTATGTTTCCAATTGTTCAGGCCATGCTCTTTTGTTAGTTTTGCAATTTTTTTCTTCCACTTATTGCAATCCCACTCCATTCCTTTACCTCCATGACCTCTCAATAACCAATCGTCCATAGTTCTTCCAATTCTAACACAAACAGTCTTCTGAATCTTCAGTTTTCTTGCATGCCCCCAGCAAATTTTCTCCCAAAGACTTTCACTCAGATTCCATTCAAAGATTCGTTTGACCTACCTTTGATTCTCCATTCGCTCAATTCTCACCTTATCATTCAACACAGCCCTAGATCCTCTCTAAGAGCTTCTGCAGCCGCCAATTTTGGGGCACCTAATGCGAAACGCCCTACCCTATTCTGTAGCACTTTCAACTTTTCGATGTCTCCTCCATTCCATGCCATAACATTCATGCCAAACATTATGCTAGGTACTGCAACATACTTCCAAATTCCTTTGATGCATTCATACTTATTTGTTCTATATTTGGCCACACTACTTAGTCTTCCCCACCACTGCATAGCTTTTACCACCTTCTCACCTTTTGCTCTTGCACATCCATCTTCACTCAACATACATCCCAGGTACTTATATTCCTTAGTTCTACCTATCTTCACTTCTCTAATATTCCACTCTCTATCTTTGTCAGTCTCATCACCATTTATAACTATGACTTTACTTTTATCTCCTCCAAATTTCACCTTGAAATCTCTACTGTATCCATCCACAATCTCCAACATCATTTGCAGTTCCTGCTCTGATTCACTAACCACAACAATGTCATCAGCATACAGCAAACAACTCAGTTTCTCCTCTCCAACTTTCATTCCAAAACCACTCATTCTCAGGCGGACTGCTAATTCTTCTGTATACAGACAAACAGTAAGGGAGATAGGGTACAACCCTGTCTCACTCCCCTTACACTCCTAACCTGTCCCGTCACTAAATTTCCCAGCCGGTGTACTGCACATGTATTCTCATTCAAACTTTTCACTATGTTCACCATCTTCTCACTAAAACCAATTTTTCTAGCACGTCTAGCAATCTCCTACGGTCTAATCTATCATACGCCTTCTCAATGTCCAAAAATGCATGAAACACCTTTTTATTTACCTTCCTCTTTCTTTCAATTCTTTCACATACCACAAACAAATTATCTTCACCACGTCTATCTCTCCTAAAACCATTCTGTTCCTCCCCCATTACTCCTTGTTCTTCTACCACATGTTTCATCCTTTCATTTAGGATTCCACAAAAAATCTGACTTACTGTGTCAGCCAGAGCAATAGGTCTATAGTTTTTTAGTTCATTCCTATTTTTATGTCCACCCTTATGCAATAAAACTACATTAGATTTATTCCACTCATCTGGGACTTTTTTGCTCCTCCATATCTCATCAAACAGACATCTCACCATCTCAATTATACTCCCGCCACTATAATTATAGAACTCATATGGAATTTCATCAGGGCCACTTGCCTTCCCATTTTTTACCTTTTTTAAAAAGTTTCAATCTCTACACACATAATTTCATCTTCTATTTTTAAATCATGTTCCCCAATCTGAAGAGTTATTGGTTCTTCATCTATCAATGGCTCATTTGTAGCCCCACATCGCTGCTCATGCTCCATTTTCAAGTTATGTGTATTAATTAATCGCGTACAAATTAAATCGTACTTTTCACAATAAATTTCCTGTATTTTTTTAATTAGGTTTTTGTAACTTTAAGTGAGATTCTTGTAAATTTTTGATTATAAAAATTCGCTGTAATTTGTAAAACCATTCTTAGTACGAAAGAACTGTCGCTATGGTTCTTTTTAAAAAGTTCATCCCTGAGGAGCACTCCCAGAGCCCAAACCGACGTGAATCTGAACGTTGTTTTTAAGAGATAACACCGTAAGTGACAGTGCCGAATGTGAATAGTGTGTTCTTTTTTACAGTAAGTCTAGAATTAATTGTGTTTAGGACTTAGATATATTTCTTAACCTCATTATATTTTTCTAGAAATATTAGGTGCAGGATTTTTCATATCATTTGTGTCAATTTTTGTATAATGTGAGTTGTGGAGACGACCTGTGGTACATCCCTGAAATAACCGAGTTTTAGGACTTGTATTTTGGAGATTTAATAGAACAACCTGTGGTCTTAACTAGTACTGAGTATTTCTTATCTAATCTTCAAATCTACCTTACTTTCTGTTTAAAAATTCACCTGTTATGTGAGATTTTCTATTGCTCATCATTAGTCATAGGTTTCTTAATTTTGCTGTACAAGCACTCTCTGCATTACTCCAAATATTTACTGGAAATATTATCCTTTTCCTGTTCAATTGACACAGTGAACTTTTATAACCTGTTTTCTTCATTGTGCAAATCCTATGCACACTTCCTGAATAGAAGTGGGATCAGCTGAAAATGGTGAAGCTAGACCATAAATTGGATTACTAGATTTAACCATAGACTGAGAATTGTCTTAAATCACAAACTTGCTTTTACATTGCATTCTATACTTAGAAGTAGAGATTTTTATAAACATGTATTCAGCTTATAACTATATTATCATTCCCTCTCAATACTATTGCAGTTTTTTTTATTGCAAATATTTTCATCTCAGGTCATATATATCAAAATCTTAAATATCAGGGATTAACCATAATATTATGGTTTACTAAATGAGATCTGCTGAATGTTATCCTTAGTTTGTTTCCTTCGTTATTTTTACCATGTCTTACGATGTCCATTATATTTCTGTACAATGTTTAGGATGTATTTTATTCATGCTCTAAGTAGGATGTCCTAATTATTTTATACAGAAACCTTTGTTCATGTTAGATTGCTATATTGTGCCTGTATCTTAGCACTATTGCAGGATATGGAAATTGTCCTTGTGGTTAAAGATTTTGGCCTTGTATACTGGAGCAACCTTTTTCACGAGACTCCTTATTGTCTGTTCAACAATTGTGCTCATAATTTTTTAGTTACTATATGAATCAAATACTCAATTCCATTTCTAGATACAATTGATCCTAAATCAAACATTAAAAATCGACTTTGTTCAGTAGATGAAACTGAGTTATTAAAACTCAAGTATCTTTTATAGAATTCCATGTTCACTGAAGCAACTTTTGCTCAGTTTCTAATTTCAAAAATAACCCTTTTTAATGAGGATTAGATTCCTTGTTCATTTAAAGGGGATTAACTCCTTTATCTTTCTATAAGGTTATATTCCAGCTCTCTTGAATAATTTTAGATTGGACTGCCTTACTACTGCACGTCATTTTGATTAGCCGTGTCATTGCTTAGGTTTGCTACGGGAATGCTTGTGTTTGTTAATTTCTGTGAAGATGTGAAAATTAAGCTCGACCTTCTCCTCCAGACACCTGGCGGTCCTGCTCTCAGCCTTCATAGCCTTCAATTCAGCCTTCATAGCCTTCAATTCAGCCTTCAATTTAGCTCTCAACATCGTACTCATTTCAGTTGTTCATCACAACTCTGTCTTCACATTCTTCACTTCAGCTTCCTTTTCATCACAACTTTCATCTCAGCTTTCACTGCTCTCAGTGCTCATTGCTCTCACTCAGCACTGCTCTCAGCGCTCATTGCTTTCATCTTATCGTTGCCCCTTTAAATCATATTCTTGATCATATTCTTGATCATATTCTTGATCATATTCCTGATCATATTCCTGATCATATTCCTGATCATATCCTGATGATATCCTGATCATATCCTGTTCATATTCCTGATCATATTCCTGATTACATTCCTGATTACATTCCTGATCATATTCCTGATCATATTCCTGATCATATTGCTGATCATATTGCTGATCATATTCTTGATCTTATTTTCGATCATATTCTCTATCATTAGTTTTAGTTCCAATCTCTTTCACTCGTGGACTTCGGATGTCTTCTGTCCACCAGCTGCCCTACGGATCTATAAATAAACAAAAGCTGAGTACCCGTCTTGTCATTGAATTCCCCAACTAGAGGTGCACCAGTCGACTCCCTTAACCTTACCTTCTGATATATATTGTTATAAACAAAACACTGGCAACCCCAGGCCAGGTACATCAATAAAATAACACATTCATTCCACCAATGTCTTCCCAAAAGTCCACAACTGCTTTCACCATTTGTCTGTGATCACTTACTTTGCATCCAACAACTACTAATTCCTGGATTTGTACTTCATTACTTCTGTTATTGCCTTGTATGAAATTATACCACTCTTTAATTCAATCTGGACCCTTGTTTCTGAGATTTTCAACTTTTTGTCTCTCATCTTTCACTCTAGCCTCATATATCATTCTTTTTACCTTTTTTTGCTGAGCTTTGTATTCATCCCATGCCCCTTGCCGTTCCACTTCTGCAATCCTATGTCTTTCAAACAATTTTCGCATTTGGCGTTGTTTTTTATTCAAAAACTTTCTTCTTGTTTGTTCTTCCTTTATCTCTCTCATAAACCACTTGGCTTTTCCAGTAAATCTTCCACACTTTACTTTCCCAATTATCTGCTCTGCTGTTGCATACAACATTTTTGCCATCTCTTTGTTTGAGTCATTTACATTCCCATTTCTATTCTATCCATGTCTTCCAAGCTCTTTGTCAAATTTTTTCCCAGTTTGCTGCTTTCAAACACCACTTTTCCTATACAATGCTCATTTCATGCCTAACCTCTTTTCCACACCATTTGTACTTAAGAACAAGGATTTGATGATCAGTATCAATATGAAATTCATTTTCATCCACATACATTTCTCTGACATGTTGTCTTGCTTCATGATTCACTAACATACATATAGTCAATTGCTGCTTTCCATTCCTTACTCTTCCATGTATGCAAACCATTCCCTATTGTGACATTCAAATTTTCAAACTCATTTCCTTCACAGAAATCAATCAATTTACGACCATTTTCATTAACTTTCTCTCCCAGTATACCAACATGGCCATTCATTTCTCCCATTACAATCACTGGGAACCTGCTAAATTCTTGCACTATTCTTTCCAGTATGGTATACTTCTTCACATTCTCTTCCTGGGCTAGTGGTCCCATGGTTGTCATATAACACACAACTAGAATGATACATTTATTTGCTTGCACTTTTTCACATCTCATTACCAAACTATCTTCACTCTCAAGTTCATTTCCCTCACAAATTTCTTCCAATTTCCAATTTAAAGCATTCTTTACAATCAGTCTTACTCCTCCACCCTTCTTCTGCCACTTAACACGACTTTAACCTATCATTTGATATTTATTTTCCTTACACACCAACCTCACCCTATCTTGCATCTGAGTCTCTACTACACCTACACAGTCTAGTCTTTTCTTCTCAAATTCTTCTGCTAGGTCATCAAACTTCCCTACCTTCCATACATGTACATTTATGCATCCAAACTTTACAACATTATTAGTACATTCCTCTACTCTTTTCTCATCAACTTTCTTTCAGTTCATTCTACCCTCTATGAGGAGATGAGTGGCCCTGATCCAGCAAATGAATCTCTGGGAGAGTTTTGTCTCCCCTTCTTGTGAGAGGTGGACTCCATCTTCCAAGAAACACCCTTAGACTTAGATCGAGGGCCAGCGTTTGGCTGGAGCCTTTGTAACGGCCTTCAATTCCCTCCAATACACACGCACATACAACAGGATGGCATTCCAGAGTTTTTCTCCTGTGAACCAGGGTCATCCAAACTAATTCCTCTGGGGCCACCATGAGCCATTCCATGCAAATGGACCATCCAATTTAGGACATCACTGGAAGATCCAGCTCGTCACAGACAGCCCCTCATGCTTAGCAGGTAATCACATTGAAGAAAAATGCCTATTCAACATCCCTGTCGCTTATTCCATGCATGCACTATGAAATCTTTCATTGCATCCACAACAGTCATGTTACATTCCTCATCCAGCCCTACAAGATATCTCATACCATAGTCCTCTTCAACACACCTTGCATTCCACTTGTTTTCTCCACATTGCTCATGGACCACATCCATGAGGCTCTTTCGCTCCTGTTCATACTTACTACATTCCAAGACAAGATGTTCAACTGTTTCCTCTACTCCTCTGTTACACTGCTGACATAACCTTGTATTCCCCTCATTCCACCTCCATGTACGCCTATTCACCCTTAATGCCTTACACCTGACGGCAAACAAGAGTTGGCAGCCAAAACTTCCATCATAAAACATTTCAAAGCTTGGTACATTCTTACTGGCATACCAGATTAAAGTAGTTTTCCCATTCATACTATGCTTCCATTTGTTCAGGCCATACTCTTTTGTTAGTTTTGCAATTTCTTTCTTCCACTTATTGCAATCCCACTCCATTCCTTTACCTCCATGACCTCTCAACAACCAATCGTCCATAGTTCTTCCAATTCTAACACAAACTGTCTTCTGAATCTTCAGTTTTCTTGCATGCCCGCAGCAAATTTTCTCCCAAAGACTTTCACTCAGATTCCATTCGAAGATTCATTTAACCCACCTTTTATTCTCCATTCGCTCAATTCTTACCTTATAATTTAACACAGCCTTTATCATTCTTTCAGAAAACAGACTCCACCCTAGATCCCCTCTAAGAGCTTCTGCAGCCGTCCATTTCGGGGCGCCTAATGCCAAACGCCCTACCCTATTCTCCTAGTCACGGACACCTAGACTTAGACTTAGACTTAGATCGAGGGCCAGCGTTTGGCTGGGGCCTTTGTAACGGCCTTCAATTCCCTCCAATACACACGCACATACAACAGAATGGCATCCCAGAGTTTTTCTCCTGTGAACCAGGGTCATCCAAACTAATTCCTCTGGGGCCACCCTGAGCCATTCCATGCAAATGGACCATCCAATTTAGGGCATCACTGGAAGATCCAACTTGTCACAGACAGCCCCTCATGCTTAGCAGGTAATCACATTGAAGAAAAATGCCTATTCAACATCCCTGTCGCTTATTCCATGC